>BQNB010168519.1:0-13879 GCA_026074375.1 Tanacetum coccineum
CCTCTCTCTCAAATCACTATCATTTCTTTCTCTAAAAAAATACACACACTAGATCTATTCATCTCATAATCTCAACTGAATCATCTCATCATCTCGTTAGATTATCCTAACTGCATCAAAGAAATAGTGAAGACGAATTAGAAAAGCTTTAAACCTCCTCGTAAGACGAATTTTATTAAGTTTATGAATAATAATTTGTTACTTCCTCGATTTTTGTGTTTTTATTGATCTAAGTATGTTGTATTCATAGTTTGATTCAAATTTACATCATATTTTCTTCTAGATCTGAAACATAAGGTAGAAAAAATTGATACAAAAAGTGTTTAAGATTGTTGCATACAAGGTGTTTGATAAAATTCTAAACTAGACTTCATAACTGTGATGCGTTGAATTTACATTGTGATGCGGTTGTTTTGAATGTTGATGTAGTAAGTGTTATGATTAATTTAGCAAAAAACGGTATAACAAGAAAAATCGTTAAGCGTATCATTAAGTAAGTATTATATTTCATAGTATGATGCAATGGGTTTTTATTTTAACGTTGATTCAATAGGTTATGTGAATAAATGAGTATGTATGCTTTATTATTTGTGTGATGCACTTGTAATTGAACTAAGATGCAGTAGGTCTTAATTTATCACGTATAAAAATGAGTTAGGTTAAGCGTACGTTGTGTTATGTGTGTATACGAGTTGTATGCTTGATTGTTTGTCCAATGCACTTGTATTTTGAACTGAGATGCAGTAGGTATTCATTTATCGCGTACAAATATTAGTTAGGTTAAGCAAAGGTTGCCTTGTGTGCGTAAATTAGTTTGTATGTTTGATTGTTTGTGTAATGCACTTGTACTTGAACTAAGATGCAATAGGTATTCATTTTTTGTGTATAAGTATAAATTAGGTTTAGCGTAAGTTGCATTATGTGCGTACATGAGTTTGTATGCTTGATTGTTTGCCCATGCACTTCTATTTGAACTATGATGCAATAGATGTTCAGTTGTCGCGTATAAGGATGCATTAGGTTAAGTATAGGTTGCTTTATGTGTGTAAATGTGTTTCATATGTTTGGTTCTTTGTGTGATGCATTTAAATATGAATTGTGATGCAGTAGGTGTGGAGTTGCGATGTATAAGGATGAATTAGGTTAAAGGTAAGTTGTGTTATGTATGTACAATATGTTTGTATGTTTAGTTGTTTATGCGATGCACTTTACTTTAAATTGTGATGCATTAGAAGTTCGGTTGTCGCGTATAAGGATAGATTAGGTTAAGCATAGGTTGTGTTATGTGCGAAAATGTGTTTGTATGCTTGGTTGTTTTGCGATGCACTTGATTTTGAATTATAATGTAGTAGGTGTTCAGTTGTCGCGTATAAGCTTGAATTATGTTAAGCGTAGGTACCGTTATGTGTGTAAATGTATTTTTATGTTTTGTTATTTGTGGGATACACTTGATATTTAGTATTCAGTCGATGTGTATAAGCATAGTTTTTTTTCCTTTGATGAAGTTCTCAAAGACGTCACATGATTACTTTATAATCTACTTCAATATGAATATAATTGAAATTGACATCATCAACGACATTGATAATGATATTGAGGATATAAAAGTAAGATATGGTGATTATCTAATTGTTGTGGTAAGTATAACTGAAATAAGTACAATTGTTTTCTTACTATAATATATATTCTTATATTCTACTTCATTACTGTTATTTCTACTGCATTACAATAGATATACTTGTAATGCAGTAGAATATGAGATTGCAATGAAGTAGAATATAAGATAGCAGCGTGTTTTACTTGTCAAAACATTCTTGTATTTGTTTGAATGCTTGATGCAGCTAGTGTAATATAGTGTTGCAGTAGGTTATGTTTTGTGGCAAATAAAGTTCAATTAAGACACTTGTAGTATGTTTTTATAACAACCCAAAAATTTTCATCAACCTATTTTACTATGATCACAATTGTACGGGGAAATTTTTCGCTTTATTACATTACTTGCATTGTTAATGTCTCAGTATGTCATGTAACTTACATAACTAAAGTAGATGAGCTCACGCAACCTATCTATGGCAATCCTATCTTCATATATGTCAAGCAGATATCATAACATGTCAAGTCAATATCATCATATTCTTATTACAAAGTACATTATTCCTATAATGTACCATTCGCAACGTTATATCAAAACAGGCTTTAAACCGTTACCGTATGCCTCTAAACCTTAAATTCATGAAAAAAAAAAAAAATAAAAAAAAAAGATTTTAACATCTAAAGTTGAATGCACAAACTACTAAAGCATTGTATGTTACAGTAATATAACATCTTCATTTGAAATACTAAACTCCTCAAAGTAAAGTACATGTCCATAAAAGCACAATGTACAATTCATTAAGCATGATCACTAAATAGCGTTTTACTCTGTTTTCATTCCAGTTTCTTCACACCCTCTTGTGCAGCTACATACACTCAATGTACAATGTTTAAACCCTAATTATTCTATTCATAAGCTTTCATACACATTTTTACACTCAAAACCCTAATTCAAAAGTCAGAAACCCTAACCCGAGCAAAATAGTAAATCATGACCCGTTTCTTAGTTTTTATCCATCATAACCCCAAACCAACACTTAAATAAGTTGTAATAACTTAAATTACAACATTAACAATCATATCATATCATCATTTCATCATTTTTCAACAATAATATTCAAGAATTAAACCCAGAAAACCCTTATCTAGTTTTAACCCTAAAACCTAAAACTAGGCCCTAGTTCAGAATCGGATCAGTCTATAAAACATAGGATCTGAGAAATATCAATAGGATCTGGATATTGAGTGAAAACACTAGGTTGTAGCCCTATGTCTTGTGATCATTTTACCGGTGGAATCAACCCGATTCGACGTCGGATGAATTAGTTATAGCCAAAATGGCAAAGGTACGCAGATTCTGCACACCTGTAGTAAATGGCTATTATCTCTAAATTTTTCTATAGTAACCTTCAAATATGTAAAACTAAACGTTGTATAGGACTTAAATATCTAACAATGCTTGGTGGTTTGAGCTTCAACGGAATTACGGTTTGTAAATGACAACCATTTTACCAAGACTGATGTTGGCTGTTCAAAAACAGCCATGTATAAATCAAACCAAACACCCCTAAAACGTCTAGAACCACCTTGACCTTGCATTCTAGCCTTCATTACTCATCCCTTAGCCTCTCCACATCACCCCCATCTGTCCTCACCTGGTCTCTTAGCATCCTTAGTCACCAAGTTCCAAAATTACTATAAATTATGAGACATTATTGACTTCATTCTAACTCATCCCCCACTTCTTCTTTCTATAACCCAATTGAGCAAACATTCTCTGCTCCATATGATCCTAGGATCATATAAGAAGATCATTCAAGCAAAGCTTTGAAGATTTGAAGCCCGGAACAGATACAGGCATACGAGTGGAATGGAAATTCAACCGAAAATACCAGTTTTCCTCCATTTTTATCCTTGAAGCTCAAACAGGTTTTGAATGTTCTACTTCTGCTACTACACTCTTATAAAGTTTTCATATGTTCCTAAATATACTTTGTTACAGTTTCATAAATCAATTCATGTCATTTTCCATTTTGGATCCAAAATCGTACACCTTGAAACCCTACTTTTATGTTTTTCTTAAAATACTATTATAATGATTAATATTGTTATAATCTATCATAGCATGCCTTAACTAATGTTAAAATAAAAAAAACAAAAAAAAAAAAACCACTTTATTGATTAATGAAGGAAATTGAAATAAAACCAAGAGCGTTAAGTTTTGAAACCCTTATTGGACCCGTTTTGCTTCCTAGCCTTAACGAAATGGTATTCTAAATTTTCGTTGCTGTTTAAAACTTCATATTATAGTTTTATGTTAACTTATAAATGTCTATTTAACATCGTCTGATAAACTAAGTGTTTGCCTCATGGCTAAATGTATTTGGGACATGTTTTGTAATTATATCCATGCTAAGGGGTTTATATCGTAACTTTCGGAAATGTATAACAAAAAGGACTAAAATTGTCATTTTATCAAGTTATAACTCCAGGGTTATATTATGTCACTTTCAAAGTCCAGGTTTATCTTGGTATATTTTCAAAGTTGAAGGACCAAGTCGTAATGTTTATAGTGCAAATCCAGGCCTATTTGCAATTTCAATACTTGGCGTCTCTTAAAATGTAACATTTTTGAAAAAGTATAAAAATCATGTTTAAAACCTTACACAGACATAAACTTTAATTAACGCTTCGCGTTGCTTAACGTTTCCAGATATGGCATTAAAACGCTTAAAACCAATTATATCATTTTCACAAATACTTGGAGCTTCATATTAGGGAGTTTCATCTTGGTATACGTTGTACTGAGTTGTTGGGTTTTGGATTTTATAGTGCTCTAGCTCCTCAAACGTTTACTGAATGACTTCTGAATTTATTGATTGGCAGCCGAACAGTGATACAATAATTCTAAACTCTTCAATCAATTCATACTCTTTAAAAACTAAGCTCCTAGACGTACATCTTCCTAAGACTCAACATATTTACTCAGGTTGCGTGACGTGGCTGTTTACTATCATTTGCTATATCAACCTTCCCTGTTAAGATTGTGATAAGGTCGTCAGCTTTCATTTCAGAATATTTATTACATCTACCTACCAGGTGAAGTTCATAACCTCGCCTTTACTTATTTACATGTTTTATAAACCCGCGAGGGGGATACATGCTTGTTACAAACTCTTTTACATACTCGTTTATCTTATAACAATGTGATTACTTTTCAAAGGCTTAATGAATTCATAACCCCATATTTCAATCTTTTGAATACTTTATAAACCTGTGATACCTGATATAAACCATGAATGCAAGTGTTTTCTAAATGTATGCTATCCAGATATATTATTGCCTAAGTAGCTTCCAGTGCCATTATTTCCATATCATGAATCATTAATTACTTGCATTGCGAGTGAACGCGAATATTGTGAATAGATCTATTGGGGGTGACGGCTCCTGTTGGTATACCCATGCTTGGGGTAGCCAAACGTACTATATTTGTCCTAATAGGTAACCTTGGCAAGTTACCTTTTCCACGGGGACATTTGTCCCTAACCAATATCACTACAGTGATTTCCCTGTTAATGTATTGATGTCATGAGCTTAGGTGCAATAATAATGTTACCCTGATTTCCCATGATAATTGTATTTGTTGCAATTATTACAATTATAGTAACTTGCATTCAACCATATGATAATATTCAATTGTTTTCCCATGATAATAATGTTCTCTATAATATTAAATGTTCTCCATGATAATTATCCTAGTAATGCCAATATTTCCATATAATAACTTGTATTCAATTATTACATTTCAAACATATGAATTTCACTCAACCTTTGTGTTGACCCTTTTTAGCATGTTTATCTCAGGTAATTAAGCAAGTTGCGGCACGGAGTGGCATTGACTCAAAGATGGCTGAACTGTTATCATTCAAACATAATATTTTAGATTTTAGGACCTGCATTTTGTAAAAACTCTGATTATAATGAATGATAACTAAATTTTTCCAACAACGTCTCTTTTAAAGTTGTTTTCTATGATTATGATTGTTGTATCCATGAAGTAATACCCCAGATTAGCTTCCGCTGCTATATTGTAAAAATGGGGGTGTTACAGATTGGTATCAGTGCCATGGTTATAGAGAACAAGGTCAAAACCTTAACTATAACCACATTTCTTTTTCAGCCATCAAAGTCCTCCGTGCCACTACATTCTGGAACAAGTATGTAAATATACATATCTATTAAACATCTTTGTCATTCTTCTTGGCCGGTTGTCGTTTTCTCACATACTTTCATTTGACGGGCGCAACCTCTTCGACGGGAGACTCGTCAGGAGAATCTTGTACAACGGGTTGGGATGGACCTTCGCCAAATAACGATGAAAACTCGTCATCTTCAATATCTAACTAGTTAAGAGGAGAAAAACGTTGAGAAGATTGAGATGGGATCGGGTTTGGTGATGGTGACATATGTGGACGATACCTATTGTTGATTAAACGCGTTGTGCATCTCCATTTGTTGTTGTTGTTGGCTCGGAGGAAAAAAAGGATTATTCATGTACATGGGTTTGATAAATAGAGTGGTTATGTAAATCCGCGGTTGGAAAGGCATGTAGGAGGATTGGCCAAAAGAACGTGAAATTGGGCTCGATTATTATTGGAATGTTTTGTTGTCGTCGGGATCTTGAAAGGTGGTCCCAAATATATTTTGCCATTTTTTGTCTTCAATTTGCTCGGTGAACATGTAGCCCCAACAAATGAAAAGGGTGAGTATGTTTGGTCTAAGTAATGGGGAGAACCGTAGGGTGAGACTACCATCATTCTTACCATCATGCCTTTTAGGCTGGATGGTATGGTGGTGACAAAGTCACCTGACACGTCAGCGCCGCATCAACTTTCTCTCTCCAAATAAAACTCACCTTACAACTCACATTTCAACCGTAATAAGAACTCACCTTACAACTAAAACTCACATTTTATTAAAATACCAAATTTATATAAAATATACCCTCACTAAATACACACAAACACTCACAACCAAATAAAATATATTAATTAAAAAGAAAGGGACCCACAAAATAAACTCACCGTGAGGTGAGTAACCCACCTAATTAACACAAAAAGTGCCTAAAACTCACCTAGCAAAACTGAGGTGGTAAAAGTCACTTTTAAGTTGGAATGACGCTCATACGCGACTTGAAAACTCACCTAGGTGAGTTAGTGGTAAACTCACCACCATACCGTGCAGCCTTAAAATGTACACAAACTTCTAGTATAATAACGTGTACCACTATTGCGTGGTGACACCTTTAAACCCACTAATCCCCACTTTAAAATTCATGAATGAGACGTATGCACACGCAATGCCATAAAGCTATAATAACAACAAAACTCTGATAACCACAAGAAACCACAATACAACAACATGATAATTAAATGAGCTACAACCCAAAAAAAACCCTACCACATAAGTAAACACGTCCTTGTATTAATGACCTAGTTGATTGGTGGTGTTCATGAATACATTCAAACCATTTAACCAATCTCATTGTTCACTATAATGTTATATATAAAAACTAGTTATAATACCGTGCAACGAGTTGGTTCAAATTATCGTATATTGTGTATACTATAAATTACAACGGAAAAAGATCATCTCATGTTCAAATAAACATGAGAGCTAATGTTGTGTTTTATGAGATTGTACATTTGAATTAAATAATCAAATGTACAATCACATAAAACACATCATTTGAACATGAGAGGATCCTTATCCATAACAAACAACCTTTTTTTTGTTAATATGGGTCATGTTCTAAGTGTAATTGTTATAACAAGCAAAAGAACCCGCGCGTTGCGGCGGGGCTAATTTTTTTTCGAATAATTTTTTTTACGTTTTGGGGGTTTTTTTTGGGCGTATGCGCCTTATGGCGGTACTAATTTTTTAATATTTTCTTTTTTGTATGATTCTGAGGAAAAAAAATTTGCGTTGGGACGGTGCTAATTTTTTTCCCAATATTATTTTTTTGGGACGGTTTTTTGTAAATATTTTTACAGGAATTTTTGTGTAAGAAATCATAAATAATTAAAAAGGTGAGGGGTCCGTTTTGTATTTTTTTTTACTTTGGGCCCAGATTTAGTATTTTTGGGTTTTTTTTTTTGCTAGAAATTTTTCCCGGGGATATTTCCTTTTTGTACAATTCGGAATTATTTTTTTTTTAGCGTTGGACGTGTTATATTTTTTCCCGAATATTTATCTTTTTTTTTGGGACGTTTCGATATCCTTTTTTTTTGGGCCGATGAATGTAAAAAAGTTGTGAACAATAAAAACTTGGAACGGTGTTTTTTTGTTAAATTTTTTACGGCGATTTTGTTTAAGAAAATCGTAAATAGTTAAAAGAGAGGGGACCCGTTTTATATTTTTTTTTTACTGGATTTGGGCCGAGATTTTGCGCCATATTTTATGCGAATTTTATGGGGGAGGCTATTTTGTCGACAAATGTGTATAATTTTTAGTATAAATTTTTTTAATGACATATGTGTTGGGACCTCATGTTTAAAGTTTTGTTTTTTTTTGCTATATTGTTTTTTTAAATATAATTGGTTGTAACGTTGTACCATAGACGATAATTTTAAGTTATACGGTATCGAAAGATGTTTCCTGCGATGTATTTTTTTTATCTGAATAAATCGAAACTTTTGTAATATTTTTTTCCCTCCTACTTTGTGCATACAAATTTAAAAAAAAAACAAAATAATTAAAAAAAAAAAAACTAAAATCGGGCTGACCCAAAATGGGAGCCCGTTACTGTAGCAGGTGGCCCGAAGTCAAAACGACTTCGTTTTTGTCCGTGAATGTGTATATTTATAATAGGTTAACTTACAGAAAAAACTAATACGAAACGGGTCAAAATGGGTCGAGTTTGTCAAACGGTTCAATAGTCGTTTTCAAGGTTTTTGGACACAAACTTAAATTTAGTGAAAAAATTTAGTTTAATGTACATGACTTATGATATAACACAAGCAAGATTACGCGCGCGTTGCTGCGAGCGTTAATTTTCGCGCGTTATTGCGGGGCATTTTTTTTTTAGTTTTTATTTTGTGCGGGTTTATTTTTCGTTCTAGTTAATATTTTGTTTTTTCTTATATGGGCTTATGTGTTGGACCTCGTGTGTTGGACCTCATGATTAAAAAAAAGGTGTTATATTTTTTACCTATAACTGGGTTTTTATTTAATATAATTATTATACGGATTGGTGTGGTTTTAAATGACAATCACAGCCGTTACTCTGGCGGGCCAATATTTTTTTCTTTTTGTATTTTGTGCTGGATTATTTTTTCGGTCTCATGTTTAATAGTGTGAGTTTGTTTTTTCAGTATCATGTTTAATAGTTTGTTTTTTTTTCCTTATATGAGTTTATGGCTCGCGCGTTATTACGGAGTGTTAAAATTTTATTTATTTTTTTTTTTTTTTGGGTATCATGTTTAATAGTTTGGTGTTTTTTTATATGGGTTTATGTGTTGGGCCTCATGTTTAAAGTTATTAGGTATCGAAAATGTTTATGCGGATATTTTTTTATCTGAATAAATCGGTACTTTTGTAACATTTTGTTTCTTCCATATTTTTGTGAGAACCATTTAAAAAAAAAAAGGGCCGGCCCAAAGTTGAGGCCCAAAAAACTGGGCCAAAGTGGGAGCCCAAGAAAATCATACTGTAGAAAAGGAAAGAAAACGGCACCGTTTTCTTCAACAAATGTGTATATTTATAATTGGCGGTGTAAAGACTAGTTTAATATACATGCCTTAATTGTAATTTCAAAAACACCATCTTTACGATAAAATCAAAATCTTTGAATACAACGGTTTAGGGGGTTGTATTTTGGGAGACTTTCAACCAGTTTGTCCCATGTTTTAGCTACCCAGATGGCCCATTAACAAGTCCATGTTTTAATTGCCATCTCTAATATTTTGTAACATCCATGTTTCTCTTTGGTTAATATTTCTGATCTCGATGAGTTAATGGCTATCACAGGCTAATAAGCTTCGGTTGAATGGCTGTAGATCCCTAATGTCAAATGGGAGGATGTTGGTGGTAAGATGTGAAAAAATCTATCCTGGATACAGTTCAGGTATGCGTCCAATATTACCAAGCCATGTTTCATGTGGGATGTTTAACTCTTACCTTCTTCCATATATGTGCTGCACATTTTCTTCGGCTACGCATTTGGACTTTGCTTTCTATCTAGTGTAGAAATCTTCCACAACAGAGTAAATTGGTATTACAAGTGGTCATATCGTTTGGCATAACTGCTCTTTTTGTTTGTAATGGATCTACAGCTCCCACTTCTTCATAAGGATTTATTTTCATCTAGTCTACGAACAGGGACGGAACCAGGACCAAATATAACCGGGTGCACAATTTTTTTTTAACCGTAACTCTAGTAACACTTTTCGATGGACCGGGTGCATTTAAGATACATTTAGGAAAAATCGATGTTTTTTTCAAAAATTAATACTAAATCGAAAAAATTCATAGGGTTCCCGGCCACCCGTGGGAACCCCCTGGTTCCATCCCTGTCTATGAAAGCGCTCTGGTGTTCTTCTCTATGGTCCTCCCGGTACCGGGAAGGTATGTCATATAAATTTTAACTTTTATGATTTGTTTTCTCTATTTATATTAAGCTGTAGGTCTAATTACTTTATGATGTGCTATGATATGAATTTCATAGACATTGCTGGCAAAAGCTGTTGCTACGGAATGTTCTCTTAATTTCCTAAGTGTTAAAGGGCCTGAATTGATCAACATGTACATAGGAGAGTCAGAGAAAAATGTACGAGACATATTTGAGAAGGTAAGTTGCTCTATCCAATCCATCATGCCGGCATTGGTCTGCTGAATTTAGATTTGGCAAAACCATGGAGGGGTCAAACTGGTCGGGTAGGAGCCTCGGCACTTTTGTCCCCATTTTGAAAAGATATGATAACAAATTCCAACAGTTTTACAGTAATTATCAAAATTGTTTCAGCTAAACAACCATTCATATACACCGTATGTCACTAGATCATATTGACAACTCGAGGCTAAAATGTTCACAAACATTAGAAATGAACTGTATTGCGTGCTCGAGCAGCGCGTCCATAGTGTGATGTTTCTTTGAAGAGACTGATTCTCATGCTCCAGCTAAGTCTTCTGCGATCTGGGGGAGTTTATGAACCGTGTAGTTTCACAGGTTTAGCATCATCATAAGAATTTACACCTCTGCATTCTCATCGTTTAATAATCTATCACTATGTCTGTAAATGCTTCTTTTTTACTTCAGTTCTCACAGGTTTGATGAAAAGTGAAACCAAGTGTTCGATGAAATGGACGTTGTGGCTTGCTATGGAATAACCGGATCTTGTGGACAAATTGTTTCCGGCATGTTGGATCCATGGTTCTAACTGCTATTCGTGTATTTACACCTTGTCGTTTAAGGCTATGATCTATATTTTTGTTTTAAGTTATCAAAAAGTTTTACTTTTTTTACGTTTCGTAAAACATGTTCTTTGTATATACATATTTTTAGATAATTTGGCTTATGACACATCACATTATCACTTGCTACAGAGACTAACAAAACTAGAAGAGGAAGAAAATATCAGAGTAGAAATTAGGAAGAGGAAATTCTTTGCAGAAATACTTAATGGAATTCGGGAACTCCAGTTGCAAGTCCAGGCCTCTCAGAAACGTCGGAAGCAACAAAATGATGTTGTTCAGGTATGCAAATCTATTTCTCTATATATTTATGTGTGTGAAACGTCGGAAGCAACAATTCGGGAACACTTCTTCCTCGTTAAACAATGTCTTTAGAGTCCCTCAAAACCCTCCTCATGAAAGTCATGACTTAAACACCTTTCTATTTGAAACCATAACTCTTCAAACTTAACGACGAGATGTTCATCGAGACAGGTTTAAGGTCAATTTGACAAACTTTCAAGAACATGATGGGAGGAAAATGGAAGTGAAGCAGTCGACATAAATTCTAAGTGATTGTTACTATTATTATTATTATTTCTCTTATAATACATTTTTCCTTTGAAGAACTAAAATAAGGAATGATGACTTTCGTGAGGTAGGATGATATTTAAAATGGTTTTATCATTCTATAAATGCCTTGCTAGTTGACAATTTGTTCTCTTATGTGAATTTTATTAAGGCTTATTAAAATTGCATGCTTAAAATTAATGATTGATGCATTGTTAGTTTAGATTTACTCGATTTTTGACTGACATGAGATGTGATACTTCTGTGGGAAAATACGGGAAAAATATGTTCTCTCTAAAAAACGCTCCTGAAATTATCAGTGTCAGCGGCCCCCTTAACAACAGGGACCTCCCAACATAGAGGGAACCGCCGAACAGGAGGAACATAAATTTCAAATTTCTATTTTTTTCTGTATCTTTGACCACCCTAGTCCTAGACTCTTGCTGGAACTTCCCTCTTTGAACATACAATTTCTTCAATCTTCATCTCTACCACCTTGCTTTGCCATTTATTTTTATTATTTAAATAATCAATCTTCTTCATTATCATCATCCTCTTCACACTTGATTCTTATCCCACCTAAAATGTCCTCCTCAAATCATCACTCAAACCTTTCTAGAAAACCAAAAATGTCGGTTCGTCAAGTGTGAAAACGTAAGACACCTCCTCCAAAAACATCACCTACTTGTCATAATGACTCACCTCTACCACCCCCAAGAAACACTCCTCACTCTATCTCTCCACCTATGAACTACCCACAAAGAGATCGAATTATTAATCAACTCCATACCATCTCCACACTCATCGATTCTCAAATTCCCACACCACCCTCCTCACCCCTCTCATTGGTTCAACCTCCTACTCATGCTCAAGTAGGATGTCATGCTAGCTTTTGTCATTGTTGTAGGTACTCTACCAATCACTTCCATCATCAAAAAAATGAAATTAAATTCATCAATCTTGTCACTCTCTCTTCATACCCCATTCACAAGCCCATCACCACAATATCCAACCTTCCTCACATTTGTCACTCTCATAATCACGCTCAAGGGGGAAAAAAAAAATTAATTTGTTCAAATAATTGTCTTCTTTACCCTTTTGGGTTACCTCATCTCATGAAGTCATTAACTCATCTACTAGTTATCTCTTATTAGATGCTACCAGCGCGCCAGATGATGAAATCCGATTTTGCGGATTTAGGCCACCGTTTGTGATTTTATGTTTTGCGAATGTTTATTTGTCATCATTAAAACATAAAGGAGATCCTAGTCAATGTTCCACCAATAAACATGATTCAAATGGTCTAATCCAAACATCCCTTTATACTTAGAAAGTGGAATGATCAAGAACCATAATAAGCATAGAGACAATCACAAGCATTAGCAATATTGTTTACAGCCAATTATCCAAATATTTAAGCATAGAAAGTGTGAGAAAAGATAATATTCAAGCAAGTACAAGATCTAATTTGTTTATACCAAACACACCCTTAAAAGTACTCACACCATTTAGCACCCCCTTACCTCTTCTTTTCGAGGTTGGAAAGGAAATGACCTGTTAATACAAATAATGTCTAAAAACGTTATATATATTTTTCGACCTCTCGATGTTTTGATAATAACAAAATGTGAAAACGTTTACGATAAAATTAAACGTTTATAAATTACTAATCGTAAATTCCATTTCTAAGATTAATCACTTAAAGTATGGATAAACAAATCATTAAACATGATTAGTGATCAAGAAAATATTTTTTGTCCTAAACCTTACATTTTTACAAAAGTGTTTGTTACAAAAATATAAACACAAAATAATTATTTATAAAAGAAATGTTTTATTAAATTAATTAATTTGAAATCAGATTTTCCCCCCCAAAACGGAAGGTTCTAAAACAGATAACACATTCCCCACAAAAAGACAAAAAGGGGAGCACAGTCTACGGCGACCCCCTTATAGGCCTGGCGGCCCCCTTATATATTAGGGACCGCCGCCAGTACAACGGCTCTTTTTGTCTCCTATAAATATTGGGTCACCCCATCTGAAAAACATAACCTCTTGCCACAATTTTTTTTCAGATATGTTATTCTCTCTTCTTCATTTCTTTCTAAAACACATATCTTGATCACTAACATATCTTGATCTTGTTTTCAAGTGATTAATTCTTTCTTCCTCCTTTCTTTTTCTTCTAATCAAGTGCAAGAGAGGAACAATCGTATTCTTCTACATACGATTTGTAATCAAGTGATCTCTCTCTTCCTCCTCAAGA
>BQNB010168520.1:0-13879 GCA_026074375.1 Tanacetum coccineum
TCTATCCTAGTGTAGGAGAAACACCCTTCATCTTTTCTTATAAGCCTCTTACTTTTCAACTCAAACTTTTTCATTGTTTATCATTCGATTCTTCTTCATCATATTCTTGTCACTTTTGACATATGTATCATTTTTCGTTCATTCTTTTTCATTCAAAGCTTTATCTCATAAGTCCTTTTGGCATTCGAAACATGTTGATTTGCACCTCAAACTCCATCACCTAGACCTAACTTTCCTAAATTAGAAGGAAGACTCCGGGGTAGATCAATTTCAATTTTGGAAGATCATAGGAGTATTTTGTGAGTAACTAAAT
Organism: Tanacetum coccineum; assembly: GCA_026074375.1. Classification (NCBI taxonomy): domain Eukaryota; kingdom Viridiplantae; phylum Streptophyta; class Magnoliopsida; order Asterales; family Asteraceae; genus Tanacetum; species Tanacetum coccineum. Next base: position 314 of record BQNB010168520.1, read on the forward strand.
CACGCCATGTAACTCAATCAACATACGCCAAGATAATTCTGTATGAATGAATATCCGTGAAAACCATGATGAAAATCTGAGATCGTGTCATGAGATTTTGATAATATCAAGAGAATGTAGAACAATCACTCTGTCTGTTTTTGTATGCGGTGGCATTTCTTTCTTGCAAAATTTTCTCTTTTTATTTTCATGTGTTGTTCTTGCATTTGAAGCACATAACATATACTTTCATTTTTTAAGTATACGATTTCTCATTTCTCTATTTCTATTTTTGTCTCACAAATCTTTCTTTTCTGTTTTTCATCATTCTTTCAAACATCATATGAAGAAGAAAATTTTGATCTTTAAAAGTTTTTAATCATTACAAAGACACTCCCCCTTAACATATGCCTAGAAACATTTTTAACATGAAGCTAAAAACGCAAAAATAGTATGTGAAGGTGAAATGTAAAACAATTTTCCATTTCCGTTTCTTTCTGAAAACTTTTCAACAACATATACGGACACTCCCCCTCGAAAAGTACCATATCTTCATTAAAACATTTATAAGGGAGTTCATCTTTGCACTTCTGAGTCCTTTATTTCTTTAGACACTTTTCACAAAGAGTACATCGATTTGAAGACCTTTTAAAATTGATTTTATCTTGAAAGTACCCCATTTTAAAATTCGAATCGATTGTAACTCAACAACTTGAGACAATTGACTTTTTAAACAACTTGATTTTATCTTTTAAGTCATAAAGATTTTGAAAAATATGTATCAATGACTCAAGTCAAAGAAGACTTCTCTTTTTTTTCAAAGATAAATGCACTTAAGCATACACCTTCTTTTCTTTAAAGCTCGGGTTGTGCACTAAGATGTACACAAGCCATCAGATGAAGCTTGGGTTTCATACTGAAATGTATGAAAGCCATTATAGAAACCAAAAATCTTTGTATTTTTTAAAAATTCCGAATAAAAGAAAATCTTTTTGTCTTTTCAAAAATTATATAAAAGAAAAAATCTTTTTGAACTTTTTATCAAATTTTATATAAAAGAAAATCTTTTTGTATTTTTCCAAATTTTATATAAAAGAAAATCTTTTTGTATTTTTCCAAATTTTATATAAAATAAAAATCTTTTTAAATTTTCTATCAAATTAAACAACAACTTTTTAAGCACGTTGCTAACGGGTTTACCATATTTGGAGAACCAAATGTAAGTTGCATCAATTTGATGCATAGAAGTTGAATTCCAAGGAGATTTGAAACCCAGTGTTTCATTTTGAAATAATGTTCTTGGAATCAATGGTGATTTAAAACTCTTCTCATTTTTCCATTTTGAATTATAAAACCTTGATGTTTCATTAGGAGTTTTAAAACTATTCAAAGGTGTCAACACCGTTTTGAAACCCGGTGTTTCATTCGATGTTTTAACCCTTGAGGAAGACAAAGATTTCTATTTATTGTTGAAACTCGATGTTTCATTTTGAAAAATTCTTTTCAAAATGAATGGAAACCTTACATCTTTCACCTTTTTCAAAACTGAATCATCTCTTTTACGCATTGAAAATATTTCATCCCTAGAATACTTATTTTGGAAATGTTTTCCCCTTTTCTTTTCCAGATTTGTTTTGAACTTTCATTTTTCTCATGAGTTTGAAAAGCAAATGTTTCGGATGAATGTTGTTTCTTCCAATACTTCCTATCTTTTTGCAAAGAATAAGTAGTAAATTGAGAAACCTTTTTCGAAATCGGTTTTGAAGATTTAACAGTGTAAATCTTTTCCGAAACATTCACTTTTGGAATTGATTTTGTGAAAACTTAAGAAACAACCTTTTTCTGTTTTATTGAATCAAACAATCTCTTGTAATGCATTTTCAAATCATTGTTCTCTTTTTCAAGATTTTCATAAAAAGTTTCATGTTTTTCTTTCATCACATTATATGATGTTCTCAAATCATTGTTTTTTTTTTGCAACGAAGTGTAATTTTGAGATGCCAACTACGATTTTAATAAAGCATTTTCTTTTTCAAGATTTGCAAAATACGTCTCAAATTTGTCAGTTCTTTTTGAAAGCTCCTTTTTGACATCATCAAAATCTTTGACTCGTTGTGCTAAAACCTTTTCCAATTTTGAAATCTTATTCTCAAAGACCCTTTTCTCTTCATCAAAACATTTCACTTTATCCTCGATTTCCTTTACAAGTTCCAAATTCTTAGTCTCAAGCGTTGAACTTGTAATGGAAATCTTTGAAACGTTTGATTCATATTCTTTCTCAATCATTTCAATCATTTTCTGAAAAGAAGTGTCATGTTTTAAAAACTTAACTTTGTTTCAAGTCTTTGTTTCAAAACATCATTTAAAACTAACAAATCATTATACTCTTTTTGCACCGAAGAAGACATTTTTTCTAGAAATTCATTTTTAGCCAAAAACATTCGTTTATCTTCTTCAAAAAGAATGATTTGTTGTTTCATCTCTTGATCTGAAATCTAATGTTTTTCCAGAATTTCCGAAACTTGAGATTTCATTTGACCAATCTTTTCTGACAACTCAGATTCTCCTGATTTTAGAACTTTATTTTCAATTTGCAAATTTTTTACTTCAACTTTTAAGCTCTCAATTTCTTTTAAAGCACAATATTTTTCATCTGAAAATCATACAACCAATTCAGCAGTATCTATTAATTATGTTTGCAAACTCAAAATAACATCATTTTCGGAGTTATCGTGTGTGTCATGAACTATTTCTAAATCAAACTCACATTTTACCTCATAAAATGGCTCAGATTGTTCTTCCAAGAATCGCATTTTCTTACACTGATCAGAAATCAATTCATCTCTTTCTCTCAAAGTCGCTTTTGCAAGTGCACGCGCCTTAGATAGCTCTTCAACCGATAAATTCAAACTTTCATTTACACTCTTAAGTTCCTCAACTTGCACTTGAAGATTTTGAACCGTTGTAAAATCAACAACTTCGGACTTGAGATGCTCATTTTCAGAATCTTTTTTACTCAAACATTCTTCTAGCTCTAAAATTGTCGTTTGTTTAATCTTAATAGTGTTTTTTAGCTTAACTAATTGATCACTCATTGTGTCAATTAAATCCTCTTGTTCTTTAATCGTTTTAGTATATTGTCTGTCATTATCATAAAGCGAAGAAAAAGTGATTATATATTTTTGTTCTTTCTCAAGCTTGTCACACTTTGTTTTATACGATTCGAGACTCACCTTATCCCAACTATTCATATACATGATGAACAAATCTGATACACTCGATTAATTAACTCTAACTCACCCAACTCGTTTCAAAAATCCCACAAAAATTCCAATGAACAATCCCGATAAACGCGCTTAATGAATCACCACAAACTCATATCCCGTGAACAAAAATTATTAAGCTCAATTAAAATCGTGTACCAAAAATTCAACCGAAAATTATAATCAATCTCGAATTATAAAACCGCAATCAAAATAAAAATGATATAGCACCAACAAATTCAGCCCAATAAATCAATCCAAAACGAATACTAACCCAAAAAATCGCAGCCTAATTCCTATTACTTTCGGATCCAATGACCAGCCCAAACAATAAAACAATTCATCCCAACAGTGTTTCTATGTATATACCCAGCCCAATGTAGTAATAGTAAAATCTTCAGCCCACTTCTTTTAATAAATTTTCGATAGTAAAAACAATTAGCCCAAACAAATTATAACCCTGACCCTAAATGTATCACACTATATATTCCTAGTATCACACACTTGATAACCCTAATCTCATATTGACACTCACTAAGTCACAGAAACACTTAACTTGTAGTCACATAAACATTTTCATTAAGAAAAACAAAACACAACCACTTCTTTTGATCTTATCACTTCAACCTAAGATTGATATACAAAGCATACACCACACAAATCTAACAACACATTTTTTTCTTGTGTGTATTACCGTAGCCACCAAAACACCTTTTATTAACAAGAATCTCATAAGTCCTTTCTTGATTTATTGTTCTTCGAATGTAAAACAAACTACCGATGAATCCTTCCCTTGGTTCACAAGCGGTAAACACATATGGATCTTTCTCGAATTTCATCTTAGGAAGACCTCGAACAAGATTGCTTTTCACAAGATTATTAATTGTGGCAAAATTTAGATGAGAAACTTTGATGCGCACAACCAAGATAGGCGAATAAGCCTTTGCTAGGAGACAAGCCAAAGAATTTGATGCGATTTCGTTAAGAGCAATAGTATACAAATTCGATGAACGATCACCGGTAAGCAAATCTACACTCTTCGAATCGACAAAACATGTAGACTTTCGAAAGGCGGACTCAAGGCCCTTGTCAACAAAATTCTCCAATGCTACATAAAGTTAGTCCCGAAACCTTCGACCAGAAAACTTCTTGATCGGTCATTGATCCAATAACAACATCTCCATAGCCAGTAATCACCGCAAAATCATTATTTCCAAAGTGAACCGTTCCAAGAAACTTTTCCACTAAGTTCGTCAAAAGAGCACGATTACCTGTCATATGCTTTGAACATCCTGAATTGATGATCCAAAGACAAATCTGGACAATCTGCAATAAATAAAACACTAAAGGCATTCAACAAACTTTGGGTACCCATTTGAAAATGGGTCTTGATGAGTTAGGTGTCTTAGAAATTTTATCTATTTAACGCTTAACTTTGGGAATCCATATAGCTATGGGTTCAGCTAACGGTTGCATTTTAGGAAACCACCTAACCAACGTTATAGGCAAAGAGTTATTCAAATTATTCTTCGAATGCACATTCAAAAAATCACAAGGCTTTATTCTAAAAGACATCTTGTTAACTCGATAATTTCTAATACTTACATCATCAAAGACAAACAAATCATTCACATCATAAGAAGCATACAATCTAGAATACAAGAAACATTCATAGCATCATTACAAGCATAAGCACTTTTAGTGTCTACATGATGAGAATTATTACATACAACAATCTTTTGAGAATATAGCTTAACATCTTTGTTCAATTTTGAATTACTAACAGAAGACAACTCAACATTAGAAGTATTAGACGACCCTTTCGTCTTCCAAATAACACCGCTATGCTTAGGTCTTCTAACACTACTTAAAGTGTCTAAATCTGAAAAGTGAACAAAATCTCTATTAGCACGCAATACATCATTATTCACATGTTTGTACATTTTGTTTTGATGATGTTCTCTTACACTTTATCTTTTTGGTTTATTTTCAAACATTATTTTGTAAGCACAAGACGTTTTAGACGCTGAATTGTTGGAAACACATTGTGACACACTTATTTTAAACACATTCCTGGAGCAGATCTCTTTTGAGGTCTCCAAATTGTCACAACCTTTTTTCACCACTTTACAATCATTTATAACTTGATTTTTCCGATTTAGAAATTACATTATTCACTCGACTCAAAACCTTTTGATTATTCTAGACTCAATTATTTCCAAATTTTCTTTTTCTTTTTCCAAAAGACTCACCACTTCATCTTCCAAATCAATTATGATCTTTCTAAATTACAGTCGGAACATACGTTTGAGTGAACTTGTTTGCTGAAACTGGAGAATCAATTTTAAAATCTGATTATTATCTTCTTGAAAGGGAATCATTCGAAAATTTATCTTTTCATTCACATAACTTACATTTAGATTTCCATAATCATATGCAAACTCAATTTTATTCTCTCTCTGCTCTTTTAAATTTCTCAATTTCCAAAGCTTCATCTGAATAAGTGAGAAACACCTGAGTATACCCTAGACCAATAACCCTCTCATCGTAAAAGAATAGTCCTCAAATCTTGTCGCCTTGCCAAAATAACTTGGATTTTCAAAACCTATTCCTTTTTTACCATTATACATTTTATCCTTAGAAGGCATGATCATATGTATTGTCTGACGCGTTTGTCCGATTTTATGAAGTTTGTTTTCACAATCATTCAATCTTTCCAAAACTTTCCAATTTCTAAATCCTTATTACACACACACTCTTCTAATTATGAAATTTTTGTTTGTTTTTCTAAAATGTTCTCTTGAAGCCTCAGCACATTATTATTCATCTAAACTAATTGACGACCCATCTTATCAAATACAATCTCTTGTTCATCAATATTTTACTTATGTTTTTTATCATTATCACAAAGAGCAGAATATCTAATCATATATTGATATCTTTCTTCCTCAAGTTTAGCATATTGTGCTTGACATTCAATGTGATTATCAATCACAACCTGTTTCACTTTGAGTTGTTCTTGTAAAACTTCCGCTTGAGCAAGCAAATCATCATTCTTTTCGTTTAACACTTTTATTTGGTCATTAAATTTATTGTTTTTCTCCTCAAAAGTGTTTACTTGATTTTTCCCAAAACACATATTACTTGTAACAACTTGTTTTGATTTTCTAAATCTATGCTTTGTTGATTTGCTTTCTCAATACGTTTCTCACATTTAGCAATCTTTTGGTTAAACTTCTTAATCAATTTATCAACTAAATGATCCTTTTCTTTAGAATCATTATGATCAACTTCTGACTCATCATGATCTGTTTGAGATACAATATGATTTTCATTAAAATTTTCACTAGCAGATTCAATTACATCATGAAAAATTTCTTGATCACATCCTTGTCCACAAATAAACCATAAATTAGAAGAGTTATCATAATACTCTGAAGTTCTATTCAAATTTACTTTCAGAATCAAAAGTTTAATAAATAAAGCCTCAGCAAATGTATTTTCTTCGCAGAAGATAAAACTCCTCTGAATTCAGAAAGAATTCTTCCATTTTAGCCTAGAAAACCATATTCGAATTGAGCTTCTTGAATCTGAATCATACTGGACTCCCATCCAAGCTTGGTCCCTCAGCAAGAAGCATCTTGTTCATCATTATCGTCTTTCTAGCTAGCAAACATCAATGTGTCTTGTAGAAGTTGTAGTCCTTGACCTTTTTGCTTTCTGCAGTCTTTGCAAAATGTCCTTCCTTCATCAATATAGCACTTAACTTTGCTCATATTCCCATTTCTTCTCATCGGCTTCTTATCCTCTTTCTTTCCTCCTAACTTCCTCCCCGTACTCTGGTTTCTTGTCTGCTAAAGAAGAAGTTCTCAAATTGTTTGTTTGTGGCTCTCAAAGATAACTTCTTATCGATTAAAAGCTTTTGCTAACAATGCGGTAACTATATTCAAATCACTAATATCTTTATTCATCACTTATCTTTCAGACTCTGATGTACTACAACTTTCTCTTTATGTTTAGCTCACTTTTGTTCTTCGCAACCAACGTAATGGAACTGAAGATTTTAGCCATAACTACTTTTTTCTTATAGCCCATTGCATCATTCACATCACCTTGGTTTTACTTCAGAATGTTTTAAAGAGCATCAATATTGATATCCATTAAGTTCTTGGGTTTTCCCATCAGTGTACCTAACTGAATCCCATTCTGTTGCAGATTGTTCAAGAACTTGTAATTCAACTCACAATTATCTTTCTTATAACCACACTTTTTCAAATTATTAATCACTTGTAAGTAATGAAGATAAGTATCAAGCAATTGTTCTCCTTCAGTAGCTCTGAAAGTCTCGTACTCATACAAAATTGTATCTTTCCTATCTTGTTCACCATACTCAGAACCACGCATCCGCCTTTCAATAGCATCCCATAAATCTTTAGCAGTATCGTTGCTATCAATAAAAGAATAAATGTCATTTGGAAGCCCTTGAATCAAAAGAGATCTAGCAAGACGATCAATCTTTCGATTCTTTTTCTCTTCAGCAATCGAAAATTTGAGATCTTTAAGAGGAGGTGGTACATCTGATGTAGTTCCAGTAAGTGGCACTTGAGCAACAACATGCAATGGGTGTTCACCATTCTTAATAGAATTAATCATTGCTTCCCCATCCGTTTGCTCTTCAAGATAGTTCATAAACCGTTCACTCCATCAAGAATATTCACCCCGATACAACAACAGAATCCGCATTGTCGAACCAGCCGTAATCACATCTTGACTCATCTTGTCTCTTACAAATATCCCGATAGTCAACGAATAATCCCGATAAGCGTGCTCAATTAATCACCACAAACTAAACTTCCGTAAACAAAAACTATTTAATTCTCAATTAAAGCCGCATACCAAAAAATAATCCCAAAATTGAACTCAAAATTATAATCAAGCTCGTAGTATCAACCTACAATTAAAATTGTACTCCAAAAATTATATTTACCAATTCAGCCCTAGAATGATAAAATAAAAACATTATCCACTAATATTCCTTAAAAAAAATCATGTCACAAAGCTTGCCTATATAAAAACAAAACGTCAACCCAAATAAAATGACAGCCCAAATAATTTGGATAAAGCCCAACACTTAATTCAAAACACTTTAACCTAAATTGATAGTATATATATCAGTCACTTTACACAAACCCTAAACTCCTCATTATATTTCACACACCTCTCTCTCACTTTTGATTAGTTTGCAGCCACACAAACTCTCTCCACTTAGATGATAACCTTACGCAACACAAAAACAAAAACAAATCACAATTTGTTTTATGGTTCTATTCACCTCAAACTGACACACAAAGAATAATAGCTTGAATCAGAAGATTCTCTTCTTTTCTTTTTGCAATAAACTACACACATCTAAACAACAAACCCACTAAACTAAGAAGAGTTCGAAGCACAGGTAGGTGTATTTTTCTTTATTCTTTGTTGTTTTTGTGTTCAAACCGAAAGAAAGGAATGGATGTAACAATTTGTTTTGTTCATTCTTTGAATTTTCGAAAAGTAAAAAGAAGTTAAGCTTCTATAAACTATGATACTTTATCTCTTGGGTTTAGGATCTATGAACAAAATCTTGAATACAAAAAGAGATTGGCTGAGATCTAATGATATTTCTTTAAAGATCGTTTTTTTATTTTTTTTTATTTTTTATATTTAATATTCTGGTGTTAAAAACAGATTAGAATTTAAAATGATATGTATCAAGCTTTCGTAAGATAAGTTTTCTTAACAAGAATAACCATAACCCTGTACGAAACCTCGTTTACAAAACCACTTTACGAAACCACTTTACAAAACCACTTTACGAAACCACTTTATGAAACCATTTTACGAAACCCTCTTACGTAACCTCTTTCCGAAAGTATATAACCAAAAGAATAAATCCTAAAGATCAATTACTGAAAGTGTAGATCCAAACGGTTACGAAATCGAAAATGCATTATTGTATTTTTGATAACGCGTGTTGACTGAAACGGTTTATGAACAACGATGAGTGACCGTGGACCAAAGATTTCAAAACTTTAACGATTCTTCCAATTTACGAAAGTAAATAAAACGGTTACCGAAACGGTAGATTGATCGTTGACGCAAAAAGTCAAACTAACGAAAGTTAGAAAATCAGGTAACGAAACCTCCTAAAAGCAGTCATGACACTCTTTTTAGCACATAAATAAGCTGTGTTTTAGCATAATAAGAGATCTGGAACTCAATAAGCTGAAAATTTGACTGTTTGATTTAGATCTAAAATAAGCATTGTTTAAGCATATTTGACTGATAAGCAAACAAGAAGCATGAATTAAGCAGTTTTGACAATCTAAATTCACATAAGCTGAAAGAACAATCACAGAAACGAATTATCAAATAAGCAGTCTGAATAAGCCTCTAATCAGATCGAATAAGCACATGTAAAATCATAATAAGCACTCCGAATAAGCACGAAAATAAGCTGATAAGCACAAAATATTGATCTCAAAAACACGAACATACAAAAATAAGCACTAATCCGCAATCATTGGCTCTTGATATCACATATTAAACATATAAGACCTTGATTGATGAATTAGTGTGTGAAGATTAAGGTGTAATTAGTGTGTGTGTGTTTAGAGAGAGAATTTAATAAGCACTCCGAATAAGCACAAAAATAATCTGATAAGCACAAAATCTTGATCTCAAAAACATGAACACAAAAAAATAAGCACTAATCTATAATCACTAGCTCTTGATACCACATATTAAACATATAAGACCTTGATTGATGAGTTAGTGTGTGAAGATTAAGGTGTAATTAGTGTGTGTGTTTAGAGAGAGAATTTCTTAACCTTTTCTCATTTGATATTGATACAAATGACTTGGTGTGGAGAATTACATCATTATGGTGGTCTAATGCCTTATTTATACTTAGAGATGTAACTAAGTATACTATAAATACAATAGTAGTCCCTACACTATTTCCTTCTATGCATATTGATCCTAAATCTATGTATATTCTATTCTTACATCAAAATGTGGAATTTATCTTTAATTCCAACAATCTCCCCCTATGTAATGATAGGTTAGATTTGGATCTCTTTCTTATGTAGCTCAAAAACACTGAGAATTCTTTGTGAAAGCTGAGGATGACCTTGTAGCATATCTCTCTGGATATAATTTTCTCCCCTATATGATAGGATAGGTTTCGTTATCTCTGAAGGTATCAACTCTTCTCTCGGACTCAAAATCAGCATTCTCAAAAGCTAACTTCATCTTCTTTTGCAACTTGATTCTTTAAATGTTTGTATGAAATCTTTATCTTTAAACTTGATCTTGATGTAGATTTCAATCATATAATGTTGCTGATGAAAGATCTTGAACACGATGAAATTGATTGGGTAATTCTTTGTAGAAGACTTAAGCACTTGGCTTTATTCTTAAATCTTCATACTCTTTGAGCCCCCCCTCAATCACATATCCATCTCGTTGAACGTTGAAGTAGAGATCTTGATTATGAAGACTTTTTCTTGAATGAATTGTTGTTGAAGACGATGATGATATTGTTGAAGTATTTTCATGCAAATGTTGAACCGGCTATCTTGATTGATCTTTAAGCTTGATGAAACACTACAAATTTGTTAGATATTTGAAAAAGACTCGGTCACCTCGTGTATTTTACTGTTCATTATAGCTCGTAGTTTATTAGTTAAACGTATGACTTTCGGTATCGAACCGGGTACTAATACCCGGTGTTTTGTAAGAACTATAAATACCTCTTCTAACTTTGGAAGAGGTAAGCAAGTTACTCATTTTACACACACTCTTTAGTGTGTTTTTCTTATTTTCTCTCAACCATTCTCTCTCTCTAACTTTCTCTCTCTAGATCTCTCTAGATCTATACATGTTTGTGTGAATTCGGGATCCTACAATTGGTACCAGAGCCTAAAGTAGATTCGTGTTTGATTTGTGGTGAAAATAAACTCAAATTTCGTGGCTTATTCTGTGCAAAATACCCCACGGCTCAAAATTTATTTTTGGCTCAATTTGTTGGTTAATCGTGTTGTTTCTCTTGCTCTACATGTTAAACAAGGTGTATTGTTGCCATTCCAAGTGATACACAAGCCTCAAGATCGAAAACAAAGCAAATAAAGTTCGGATCATATTGGTGTTCTTCGTGGAGGTTTGGTTCGTTTGTGAAGATCCACAAGGAAATACATGTTATTGTAAGTCTAAGCTTATAAGGTTTGGTTCCTATTACATGTTATAGCCTTATTTCGTTGGTAATAAGCTCATTTGGAGTGATTATGCTAAATTCGAGCTTGATGTTCATCGGGGCGGTTTGACAAAAGAGGGGACAAGATCCACTTTTTAAGGAAAAAGTTAGGAGGCGGTTTGACCTGGTCAAAGGCGAGTTGAGTTAAATAATAGGTAAAATAAGTGGCGGTTTGGATAAAGGTACACGGCGAGTTGCTTAAAATCACGGCGGTTTGAATTAACACACGGCGAGTTACTATAAAACCAACGGCGGTTTGCCATCTGATGGCGAGTTAATACAGGTTAAATGGCGAGTTGATTATTTAATGAGCAAATACAAACGTTACTCTGTCCATTTTATCACTTGACGGTGAGTTGCTTAGGTGGCGAGTTATTTAGGTACACGGCGAGATGTTAAAAGAGTCACGGCGAGTTACAAGTATACCCGGCGAGTTGCTAAAAGTTACGGCGGTTTAATTTAACAAACAAGGCGGCGAGTTACTCTGATGCAACGACGAATTACTCAAAAACCATGGCGGTTTGCCTATTAAAATCTAATCGACAAGTTACTCTAATGCAACGGCGGTTTGATCTTAGCTCACGGGGGTTTGGATAATATTTAGACAGCGGTTTGAGATAAAACAGGCGGCGGTTTGCGTGAGTTTTGCCGGTGGTTTGGTCTAAAGTTTGGCGGCGGTTTGGCTATAATTCTGGTGGCAGTTTAATTTTTTTTTCAGGCGGCTGTTTGCAATCATCCTAGGCAACGGTTAAAAAAATTACTTTTGGCGGGAAAAGTTAAGAAAAAATTAATTTTTCCTATAGCCTTTGATATCAAGTATGCTTTACGGGGTTTGTTTGCGTGTGGCCTTAGATCTGCTAGGACCTGGATGTTTTGTGATCGATTTACCTCGATCTGGACGTTTACACATATGATTCTATGTCGACTCTATGCGACTTGTAATATCATTATGTTTAGTTGTTGATGATCTTGATGCTACTGTTGTTTCAATTCATGGTATATTCGATAGCAGCTAATCAGAATCCTAATTTGCTAGGATTTGTGGTCATGAGGTGGTCACGTGTGTCAGATTTGAGCCTATGTGTGGAGATATACGTGAGATTGTTTTCATGTTTGGGTTTGAATTTGATTGTCATAGCAGCTGTTGATTTTGTTTGCCATCTTGGACGTGTATCATTGATGATTATATGAAGATGGACAGTTTGCTATGTGTTGGTGTGTGTGTTGATGTAACACGCTTAGTCATGTGTGCCGATTACGGTATACGTGTGGGTTTTCTCTTGGAATTAGGGCTAATTTATGGTCCTCGTGCAATCTCCGTCTTTGTTTAGCATTCTTATTCTCCGAGAAGGTTGTTACGGTCGCTTTTGGGATTCTTTTGGTCACTTAGTTGCGTCACACATTTTCAAGAGCTGGAAGTTAAGTTGGAATACCTTGATTTATGTTTATCATGATTAATTATGATATGTTTTCCCTTCTTATTTAGGTCATGAGAGTGGTTATTCACTCTTATGTTATTTGTTGTCATTGTTTATGTGGCTTTGTATAAAAGCACTAAAGGTATTAAGACAGCAGAAAAAGAAAACAGATTCAAAGGACATTTTAATAACTTTTAAGCTAAAAAGAAAACTAATAAGCACTTAGAGAAAGCTAAAAAGTGAAAACAGCTTAATACCTATACATAATAAGCTCAAAAGACTAGATTTAAGTAAATCAAATAAGCTGAAAAGCACCCAAAAGGGCATTAAGGCAGTGGACTATAAAAGGGACTTAAAGGACAATGACCAAACATTAAGCTAATATTAAGAACAAATAAGCACTAGGAATTGGGTAAGGACTAAAAGCAGAATTAGTCCTTCACTCAAATAAGCTGAAAATAAGCAAAGAAGATCAAGAAAAAAAACTGAAAAGTAAATTGAAAAATGACAGTTTACTAACTATGTTTTTTGGCTTTTTGGATTTTTGATGAAAAATGACTCTTTTGCAGTAAGAATTTAGGACTCAAAACTAATTTAGACACACTATAAACTT
>BQNB010168521.1:2249-13879 GCA_026074375.1 Tanacetum coccineum
ATTTATTTTGTGACCCGGTTATGCCTTGTCCGAAAGTAATTTTTTTTTTATCTTTTTAACCCGAATATTTGCGTTTTTTTTAAATAAACGCTTTTGAACAAAAATGAAATAATTTATTAAATAAAAAGTAATAACTAAATATAATTTAATTATTTTTTTTATGTCGATACTCGTCGTTCTCGTTTTTAAATCAAATAAGTTTGGAAAATAAATTCGTAAGTGAGAGATGTGTAATAATAAATATGATTTATTATTTAAATGAGTTTAAATTTTTTTTTACCGGTTACGTGATTATCGTTTTTAGTTGACAATAAAAGGTCAAAAGGGTCAAAGTCAAGTCAGACCCAAAAAGTCAAAGGGTAAAATAGCCATTTAAACGTCTGAAAATTACCGGTTGTTACAATTAAAAACATTCAAGTTTGTTTGAAAGCCACAGTCTGGTATGTTTGAACAGATAATGAAACCAAATTTGTCAATCAGACACTTCATGAATGGTATGAAAATGTTGGCATCACGCATCAAACTTCTATAGCTCGCACTCCTTAGCAGAACGGTGTTGTCGAAAGGCAAAATTAGACTCTTGTAGAAGTTGCTCGAACTATGATGATATTTTCTAAAGCTCTATTATTTCTCTGGGCCGAAGCTATCAATACTCCTTGTTACACCTAAAACTGTTCTTTGATACTCCTCTGATATAACAAAACTCTATACGAGCTTATGCAAGACAAGAAACCAGACTTATCATTCTTTCATGTCTTTGGTTCACTTTGCTATCCTACCAATGACAATGAGGATCTGGGTAAATTTGATGCAAAGGCAGACATTAGGATTTTCTTTGGTTACGCACTTGCAAATAAAGCGTTCAAAATCTACAATAGAAGGACCCGGATAATTACTGAAATAATTCATGTAAGGTTTGATGAGCTAACAGCAATGGCTTCTGAACAATTCAGTTCAGGACCCAGGCTTTAAGGAATGACTCTTGCTACATCCAATACAGGACTCGGTTCAAATCCTGTTTCTCAATAACCTTGCTTGCTACCAATAAGAGATGATTGGGATCGGTTATTTCAACCAATGTTTGATGAATACTTTAACCCTCCAACAATTGCTGTTTCTCTAGTTCCAAAAGCTGCTGCTCTAAGAGCTGAAGTATTAGCTAATTCTCCTGTGTCAACTTCCATTGATCAGGATGTCTCATCAACAAGTATTCCCTTATCACAAGAACATGAACATTCTCCAATCATTTCTCAAGGTTTTGAAGAATCACCAAAAACACCAACATTTCATGATGATCCACTTAATGAATCTCCTCATGAAGACTCAACTTCTCAAGGATCATCATCTAATGTGAGACAACTCCACGCTCCATTGGAACACCTTGGTAGATGGACTAAGGATCATCCTATAGCAAACGTGATCGGTGATCCTTCTTGATCTGTATCTATAAGGAAGCAACTTGAAACTGATGTCATGTGGTGTTATTTTGACGCCTTCCTTACTTCAGTAGAACCCAAGAACTTCAAAAAAGTAATGACCGAACCATCATGGATCGATGCAATGCAAGAAGAATTCATGAATTTGAAAGACTTGAAGTTTAGGAATTGGTGTCGTGTCCAGATAACGTGTTTTTGATCAAACTCAAATGGATTTATAAGGTCAAAACAGATGAATCTTGTGGGGTACTAAAGAATGAGGCTCGACTAGTTGCTCAAGGATTCAGACAAGAAGAGGGTATCGATTTCGAGGAATCATTTGCACCGATTTCTAGAATATAGGCCATTCGTATCTTCGTAGCAAATGCCGCTCATAAGAATATGACAATCTACCAAATGGACGTCAAAACGGCTTTCTGATGGCAGCTTCAAAGAAGAGTCTATGTTTCTTTCCAAAGGATTGTTGATCATGGACAACCCATCACATGTGTACAAGCTCAAAAGGCTCTTTACGGTCTAAAACAAGCACCACGTGCATGGTATGATATGCTGTCAAGCTTCCTCATCTCTCAACAATTCTCCAAAGGTGAAATTGATCCAACACTCTTCACACGGCATGCTGGAAATGACATATTACTGGTACAAATTTATGTTGACGATATAATATTTGCATCAACTAATATTGCCATGTGTGATGAGTTTGCTAATCAGATGACCAATAAGTTTAAGATGTCGATGATGGGGGCAAATGTCATTCTTTTTAGGATTACAAATATCTCAAAGTCCCAGAGGCATCTTTATAAACCAATCTAAATATGCTTCTGAAATTGTTAAAAAATATGGTTTGCATTCTACTGATTCTGTCGACACACCCATGATTGAAAACAAGAAACTGGATGAAGATCTACAGGGAAACCTGATGATGCTACACTTTATCGCGTGCATGATTGGATCCTAATGTATCTTTACATCCATAAGACCTGACCTAATTGTTGTCCTGCTTATGAGCCCGTATCAGCTAGCCTACCAAAACGTCACTCTACAAGAGGTGAAACGGATCCATTCTGTACCTTAACGGAACCATTCACATGGGTCTATGGTACTCGAAGGATACTGATATGTCACTCACAGCTTATGCAGATGCTGATCACGCAGGGTGTTAGGACACTAGACGTAGTACATCAAGAAGCGCTCAGTTCTTAGGAGACAAACTTGTTTAGCTGGACCATCAAGAAACAAACAAGCACTGTTATCTCGAGTACATAGGGCTGAATAATTGTCATTGTCTGGATGTTGATCACGAAAATCCTAGTGGATGCGTTCACAACTAAACAGACATGTTTTAAAATTCAATATGATGCATCTGTACTGCGACAACAAGATGCATTTCTTTATGCTTGGCAACATGTTCAACATCAATGAGCTAAGCACGTCGATATTCGCTACCATTTCATAAAGGAGCAAGTGGAAAATGGAATCGTGGAGCTATACTTTGTCCGAACTGAATACCAACTGGCTGACATCTTACTAAACCAGTTAGCCAGTCTACGAGATAGATTTAGACTTCTTTAATCGGATAAGCTTTGTATGAAAAGCATGTCTCCAGAAATGTTGAAACGTTTGGCAGAGGAAACGGATGAGTGATGGTGGTAACTCATATCCTGTATATATGTACATATGAAAACATAAAAATCCAAAAAGATTTTCCTTTTATAAAATTTTACAAAAACAAAAGAAAAAATTAAAAAAATATAAAAATATGTATCTTTGGCATGTCTTCTGAAAATCGATAACATTTACGGCCTTAGAAATGTCATTTAATAATGATATGAAGCTGTAAATGAAGTTCGAGCATAAGTTTCAAAAAGCTTTCAAAACATGCCAAAATGGCTTGCTATTATTTCAGATAGTAACCCGGTCATCATCTTCAAGGAAAGTATGTCATCAAAAAGACAACTTGACCTCATAACGGGAATTATTTTTCTCAGGAATGAATTACTTTATAATCAATTCAATAAGGCTTGTGATTATTTTGCATCACAAGTCGTGCTTCTTATAATCCGTAAGTGTACGTGTTAGTGCGCTTATGTGTCAAAATAAGAGAAATCTTATTTTTTTGGGTGTTGCTTTTCAAAATATACAATAATCATCTTTGAGATTCAACAAATCATCATTTTCTAAGACAATTTTGATCCATCAAAGAACGACTACAACTCTTTTAATAGAAAGCGGGTCATTATTTGAGGGGGAGATACTGTCAAAATCATCTTCTTCATAATTAATACGGTGTCAATCGGAAAAGTTTTTAATGGTGTCGGGTGAATAATTAAAGGGGAGTTGAATAAATGTCCAACTCAATTGGGTGTGTATTTCTATTTGTTTAATCGTTTTGGGGTATGAATTCAATATGTTGAACATTTTCCTTGTTTACTAAACCTTAAGGACTAGTTTTTCCCTTTTTCTAAAGTATGTTTTCCTTAGGAATAATTTTTAAGAACAGTTGAAGTGCTTATTGAAACCTTAAGGGGCGATTTTATGCCAAAAACACAAAGTTTTTAAAACATTTTCATCCCCTTCCCCCCCCGCTTTGTTATAACACACTGAACACACACTCCACCGGTCAATACCCTTTTCTCCATTTTAAACGTTACAAGACCTTCAATAAATTTGTCCCCATTCTTGTTAATAAGCTAAAAGGTAAACTATCAATGCTAAAACTGAACCTTCCTTATCGACCCTAAATTAGGATTTTGCTCAAAACCCTAATATTTAATTGAAATTTATCATCATAGAAAAGTGATGAAAAATTAAATTGGATAGAGGGGTTTTGGTCACTTAGGGGTCTAGTTGTTGTACCCATACCAGTTTTTAATGGGGATAACTCGTTCATAAGTTTTGCTCAATTCTTAATGTCAAAAATTATTAAAAATGGGTAAAAACTTGAAAAAGTTTATGTTTTTGGGGTTTAGAAGTGCTATAATAACTGTTTGATTGCATTTGAATGTTATTAAACATGGTTGTATGTTAAATCTTGATTTCTTGGGTTTTTTGTGTCTTTTGGGACCGAATAAGCAAGAGTCAAGATTTTTGTGGTAAATTCATGTTGAAAAGATGTTAGAATGACTCATTGATGTTGTTGCTTCATGTTTAAATGATTATTGTGGCTAAAAAGGGTGTGAAATGTTTATGTAAAAATTGCACAGGCGATCTATACAATCATTTTGACAGGTGATTAATACATATAAGTATTTACACAGGCGATCAATACATAGACATATACACAGGCGATCAATACATAGATTTTACATAGGTGATCTATACGTGCATCTGTTACACAGGAAATCTATACATACTTAAGTACAACAGGCGATCAATACATAGATTTTACATAGGCGATCTATACATGCATTTATTACACAGACGATCTATACCTACTTAAGTACAACAGGCGATCAGTACATAGGTCTACCTCAGGCGATCTATATACACATGATTACACAGGCGATCTATACATATCATATAGGCGATCTATACTTGATTTTTCTAAATAGAATTAATCTCGTAATCTTGGTAATTCAACCTTATAGCCTAATCTAAGTATAATTTTACCCTATCTTGTCATTTGGTGATTAAATTAGGTGTAATTTTTCCTTAGAAATCTTAAGTGTTTGCCTTGAATTCATTAGTTTGCCTATCGTCTATGTGGTATATGACAGTGTGTATGTCTTAGTTGCATGTGAATTAGTTCTTTGCATTGTGTGCCTTTGTATTAATTTGTTGCCCAATAATTGCTTGCCTATCCCCTATAGTAAACCCTGTGCTGCATTAATAATCTTGAATCATGATCTAGATTGTCCATATATGCTATACTATAATATAGTAATATAGATATATAATATTATATATATAATTTATAATAATATATATATAAATATATATCAATATATATAATATATATATATATATATATTTAGATATATATATATATATATATATATTAGATATATATATATATATATATATAATATATTGCATATATGGACAATCTAGATCATGATTCAAGATTATTAATGCAGCACAGGGTTTACTATAGGGGATAGGCAAGCAATTATGGGCAACAAATTGATACAAAGGCACACAATGCAAAGAACTAATTCACATGCAACTAAGACATACACACTGTCATATACCACATAGACTATAGGCAAACTAATGAAATCAAGGCAAACACTTAAGATTTCTAAGGAAAAATTACACCTAATTTAATCACCAAATGACAAGATAGGGTAAAATTATACTTAGATTAGGCTATAAGGTTGAATTATTAAGATTACGAGATTAATTCTATTTAGAAAAATCAAGTATAGATCACCTATATGGTATGTAAGATCGCCAGTGTAATCATGTGTAAATAGATCCCTGAGGTAGACCTATGGTACTGATCGCCTGTTACTTAAGTAGGTATAATCGTCTGTGTAAAAATGCATGTATGATCGCCTATGTTAAAAATCTATGTATTGATCGCCCTGTTGTATCTTAAGTATGTATAGATTTTCCGTGTAACAGATGCCCACGTATAGATCACCTATGGTAAAATCTATGTATTGACGCCTGTGTATATGTCTCGTATGATGCCTGTGTAAATACTTATATGTATTAATCACCTGTCAAAATGATTGTATAGATCGCCTGTGCAATTTTTACATAAACATTTCACACCCTTTTTAGCCACAATAATCATTTAAACATGAAGCTACAACATCAATGAGTCATTCTAACATCTTTTCAACATGAATTTACCACAAAAATCTTGACTCTTGCTTTATTCGTCCCATAAGAACACAAAAAACCCAAGGAAATCAAGATTTAACATACAACCATGTTTAATAACATTCAAATGCAATCAAACAGTTATTATAGCACTTCTAAACCCCAAAAACATAAACTTTTTCAAGTTTTTACCCATTTTTAATAATTTTTGACATTAAGAATTGAGCAAAACTTATGAACGAGTTATCCCCATTAAAAACTGGTATGGGTACAACAACTAGACCCCTAAGTGACCAAAACCCCTCTATCAATTTAACTTTTCATCCACTTTTCAATGAGATAAAATTTCAATTAAATATTAGGGTTTTTGAGCAAAAATCCAATTTAAGGTCAGATAAGGAAGTTTTAGCATTGATAGGTGTACCTTTTAGCTTAATCACTTAATGGGAACCAAATTTCCTTGAAAGCTTGTAAGTAAAAATGGAGAAAAGGGTAATTGAAGTGAGTGTGTGTTGTCGTGGTGTTTTAACAAAGACGGGGAAGAGTGATGAAAATGTTTTAAAACTTTGTGTTTTGGCATAAATGCCCCTTAAGGTTTAATAGCACTTTCACTTTTCTTAAAAACTTATCCTAAGGCAAACATAATTTTAGAAAATGGAAAAACTAGTCCTTAAGGTTTAGTAAACAAGAAAATGTCTCACATATTGCATTCATACCCCAAAAAGATTAAACATATAGCAAATACAACCCAATTGAGTTGACATTTATCAACTCCCCTTTAATTATTCACCCGACACCATTAAAAACTTTTCCGATTGACACCGTATTAATTATGAAGAAGATGATTTTGACAGTATCTCCCCCTCAAATAATGACCCGCTTTCTATTAAAAGAGTTGTAGTCGTTCTTTGATGGATCAAAATTGTCTTAGAAAATGATGATTTGTTGAATCTCAAGATGAATGATGTCAATATTTTGAAAAGCAACACCCAAAAAAATAAGATTTCTCTTATTTTGACACATAAGCGCACTAACACGTACACTTACGGATTATAAGAAGCACGACTTGTGATGCAAAATAATCACAAGCCTTTGAATGATTATAAAGTAATTCATTCCCGAGAAAATTAATTCCCGTTATGAGGTCAAGTTGTCTTTTTGAGGACATACTTTCCTTGAAGATGATGACCGGGTTGCTATCTGAAATAATAGCAAGCCATTTTGGCATGTTTTGAAAGCTTTTTGAAACTTATGCTCGAACTTCATTTACAGCTTCATATCATTATTAAATGACATTTCTAAGGCCGTAAATGTTATCGACTTTCAGAAGACATGCCAAAGATACATATTTTTATATTTTTTTAATTTTTTCTTTTGTTTTTGTAAAATTTTATAAAAGGAAAATCTTTTTGGATTTTTATGTTTTCATATGTACATATATACAGGATATGAGTTACCACCATCACTCATCCGTTTCCTCTGCCAAACGTTTCAACATTTCTGGAGACATGCTTTTCATACAAAGCTTATCGATTAAGAAGTTAAATCTCTCTCGAGGCAACGGTTTAGTAAAGATGTCACCCAGTTGGTATCTAGTCCGGACAAAGTATAGCTCCACGATTCCATTCTCCACTTGCTCCTTTATGAAATGGTAGCGAATATCGATGTGCTTAGCTCTTGAATGTTGAACATTGTTGCAGCATAAAGAAATTGCACTCTTGTTTTGTCGCAGTACAGAGGAATCTTATTGAATTTAAAACCATAGTCTGTTAGTTGTGAACGCATCCATAGGATTTGTGAGCAACATCCAGACAAGGCAATATATTCAACCTTTGTACTCGAGATGGCAGTGCTTTTTTGTTTCTTTGACGACCAGCAAACAAGTTTGTCACCTAAGAACTGAGCGCTTCCTGATGTACTACGTCTAGTGTCCTGACACCCCGCGTGATCGGCATCTGCATAAGCTGTGAGTGACATATCAGTATCCTTCGAGTACCATAGACCCATGTGAATGGTTCTGTTAAGGTATCGAAAGATCCGTTTCACCGCTTGTAAGTGCTTTTTGGTAGGCTTAGCCTGATACCGGGCACATAAGCAGACAACATAGTTAAGGTCAGGTCTACTGGATGTAAGATACATTAAGGATCCAATCATGCCACGGTAAAGTGTAGCATCAACTGGTTTCCCCTGTAGATCTTCATCCAGTTTCTTATTTTCAATCATGGGTGTGTCGACATAATCAGTAGAATGCAAACCATATTTTTTAACAATTTCAGAAGCATATTTAGATTGGTTTATAAAGATGCCTCTGGGACTTTGAGATATTTGTAATCCTAAAAAGAATGACATTTGCCCCATCATCAACATATTAAACTTATTGGTCATCTGATTAGCAAACTCATCACACATGGCAGTATTAGTTGATGCAAATATTATATCGTCAACATAAATTTGTACCAGTAATATGTCATTTCCAGCATGCCGTGTGAAGAGTGTTGGATCAACTGCACCTTTGGAGAATTGTTGAGAGATGAGGAAGCTTGACAGCATATCATACCATGCACGTGGTGCTTGTTTTAGACCGTAAAATGAGCCTTTTTGAGCTTGTACACATGTGATGGGTTGTCCTGATCAACAAATCCTTCTGGTTGAGAAACATAGACCTCTTCTTTGAGCTCGCCATTCAAGAAAGCCGTTTTGACGTCCATTTGGTAGATTGTCAAATTCTTATGAGCGGCATTTGCTACGAAGATACGAATGGCCTCTATTCTAGCAACCGGTGCAAATGATTCCTCGAAATCGATACCCTCTTCTTGTCTGAATCCATGAGCAACTAGTCGAGCCTTATTCTAGTACTCCTACCCAGATTCATCTGTTTTGACCTTATAAATCCATTGAAGTTTGATCAAGAACACGTTATCTAGACACGGCACCAATTCCCAAACTTCAAGTCTTTCAAATTCATGAATTTCTTCTTGTATTGCATCGATCCATGACGGTTCAGTCATTGCTTATTTGAAGCTCTTGGGTTCTACTGAAGTAGGAAGGCATCAAAATAACACCATATGGCATCATTTTAAGTTGCTTCCTTGTAGATACAGAGCGAGAAGGATCACCGATCACGTTTGCTATAGGATGATCCTTAGTCCATCTACCAAGGTGTTCGAATGGAGTGTGGAGTTGTCTCATATTAGATGATGATCCCTTGATGTAACAACCCCAAAATCAAGTAACAGCGGATAGTAACATTGGGGTGCTACTTCAAGTAACAACAAACAGGATATAGAAAGACCAAAAAATGGACAATTTAAGATAATATTTCATTATGCAAAATATCAGAGTTAAATACATAAAGTCCCATAAGTTTTTGTTTTGTTTATGTCATAAACATCCACCATACATGTTAAGACAAAATCTCAAAAGATGACTTAAGTTTTATGAAATACAAAAGTTGCATAAAATTTAGATAAAACACAGAATCCATCTTCATTGATATCCGCCACGGCTCCCCTTCAGTCTTCATACCCTAGGACCTGAAATTTACATGCTAAAAGTCAACATCACAGGTTAGTGAAATCCATAGTTTTGTTGTTAAATTGTGGACCACAAAGATCGATGTAATAATGGACTCTAAAACACATTTAGTAGTCCAAAACGTTTATTATTGCACTAAGCTCATGAACCCGTAGCCTTAACTAGTTTGTGCCCCCAATTTGTATAGGATGCTTGCCAACAACCTAAAAGTATTCTCAATGTAAAAGCTCCATGGTCAATTGTGACCCAGAAATTCAGGTGGGATTGTCAGTCCCGATAGACATCCAAAACACTCGCGCTCACTACATACAATTGAACGGTTCATATATAGTGGGGACCTTAATTGGCAATAGTGGTTACTAGGCAATATATTCAGGCATAATCTTTGATAGCAACAGTTTACAACCACGTTTAAAACACTAGAAAACACTATGTGTCCAGTAGTATAAAATAGCAATGTATTCCAACCCCGTAGAGTTTTGTAAAACATAAAGTAGTAACAAGAGGGGGCAGAACTCACCTTGAATACTGATAGTCCAATAACACAGGATAAAATGTCACGCAAAAACGTTGATGCCACCTATTTTAAATTAAGGTCGAATAAGTACCGAGTACTTCAATTTATAACATTGAATATAATCTTATAGTGTTACATCGTACTATCGTTCGGGCTATCATAATTAAAGAGGTCATGACATGACGTACGAGGAGTTAGGACACTTTAAATCGTAAATCCAACAACTCGTCGATACGCCATCCGAAGAGGCCTCATTATGAAACTCCCTAGTAATATAACACTTTGATACCTGGGCACTCATATATTCTAATATAGCATATCACCGACTAATCGTTTTAGTAAAATAGTATTTATAAAGTGAAAACGTTTATAAATATACTTTTCGTAAAAATGACCTAATTTGGTCGTTTTAAGCCCGTTGTTCGCGTTTCTTACGTCCACGTCTTCGTAGTAAGACGAGCGATCAAAATATTACATTTTCAAGTTTTTAAGATTCTGTGATGAATAGTAAAATTACTGTTCACAACAGCTCGTTTGTCGTTTTAGGCTTTAATTGGCGTAAACTTGTAATCGTAATAACTTATTCGTTTTAATCCCGATTTCAGTGATTCCTATCGAGTACGTTATTGTTATTAAAAGAGAATTATATTTTATAAAGATAAATTCACGATGAATATTGGATTTTTACTGTTCATAGTTTATAAAATTACTTTGGTATAAACTTTAATTAATCGCAAATGTCGTAAATTTACTCTTTATCGTTCCTTTGAACGATTCTTGCGTGTACGATTCTCGTAATCAAAAATATTACATTTTCAAGTTTTTGATATTCTGCGATGAATAGTGTTTTTACTATTCACAACAGCTATATACTCGATTTTATAGTTTTAATTACGAAAAACCCGTTTTAGTCGTATCTTATTCGTTATGAATCCGTTTTTCGAGTTTCTTATCATTTTGGAATCGCCATGAGGCGTATTATAACTTTAAAATATCAAAAGCTACTGTCTTGAAGTCGAACTCCAACAGCCCTTAATTATTTTGGTGTATAACTTTATAAAAAACCTTGTTTTTATGTATTATTAACTTGTAGTAGTTTACTATAAAAACTCTTAAAAACACATTTGACACTTGTGGTACTTATAATAAAGTCCAATATCATCCCTAATTCTTGTAAATTCATTGTAACAAGTTTAACCTTTTTACTTTCATTATTTTCACATGTGAAGATTAAGAAACCTTATAAAACCCTAATTTAACCTAAACATGTTTATACTTAAACCATATGTTAACATACTGTTAGGAAAATATTGTAAACAGACTTAATACTGTTAGTATTAAAGTTAAGTCTGTTAGTTATAGTTAGTACTGAT
>BQNB010168522.1:0-11445 GCA_026074375.1 Tanacetum coccineum
TATACAGTGAATACCCGTCCAAGTAGCGAATCGATACAAAGGGCATTGACTGAATGTATCGATTTAAACACAACGCAGCAAAGCGCGGGCTTTTTGCATACATGCTAAATGAAAGGGAAACCCCGCGCTCCGCAGCGAAGCGCGGGTTAAAAACCTTGTTACAAATAAAAGATAGCAGGCGGCCAACCTCCTAAAAGGTCATTCATTAAGTGTTATGAGTTATAAAGAGAAGCACATGTGGTTTAAGAGAACCTATTACACCTTCAGTTTCTTTGCGAGACTCCTACAGAAGAGATGATAAGTGATAAAAATCCCACGTGTACAAAAATTTGCATTGTTGAGGTCTACTTCAGAGTGTGCATAATAAAAAAAAGTCGGCTATCTATATATGATAAAAACCTTGCGTAAGTTTGAGCCATTATTACCGAGACACAGCTCAACTTTTCTTTTACTATTAGACAACATGTTTGTCCCTTATTTTTAAAAATATATGAAAAATAAGAATAATTTTTTGATATCTACCTGAATCATTAAGTTGATTTATGGCTCCCATAGAAACGCCTTTAGGTAAAAAGAGTTTATCTTAATGTTATAATCGTCTCTCTCAGTTGCTTGCTGCAAACGTTATTGATTTTGATTATATAAATATATCGCCCATTTGGCTCATATGGAAGTTTTAGGAAATGGCATATCACAGCTGCGTACAACAAAGATAGCCTAGCCAAGCGATATCACACTTTCGCTCATCATTGCCTTTTTAGAATACCGTTTGACATTTAAGACACTAAAACAGCGGGTAACAGGTAAGCATAGCGTTTAGATCGCATAATAAGGATTCTGTCACTCTCACGTGTAGTGAATTAGAAGTATTTTTCTACATGGCAAGGCACGAGAGGGTGACAATCCCTTACAATCTCTGTGAATCTAATCATGTCCTTAATAAGCTCACCCCATGACAACACAAATAATCACATGTTGCCACACAACACAATAACACCCACCTCCTAAATTCAGCCTTTAAAGGCTTGAACAAAGTGCGTTTCAGATTCATTAGCAATTAATAGACACACATAGCTGTTATGGCTGTAAATTCGTATACGACTGCAAGCTTAATGAGCATGCCCTGCCACACTGCCCCCTTTTTAAGCGGGTATTCTGCCTCTGAGTTTACGGCATTAGGCTCAATTTGATTGGTAAACAACAAAAAGCGGCGACATCCGCCATGGTTGCGAAGCTAATACTTTGCCCTCCAAATACGCGAATGTCACCAACTTTGAATAGGCTTAGATAAGTTACTAAAAACATAAAAGGATGCACACTTAATAAGCTCACCCCATGACAACACAGATAATCACATATTGCCGCAAAACACAATTACACTCACCTCTAAAATTTAGCCTTTAAAGGCTTCAACGGAGTGAGTTTCAGATTCATTAGCATCCTATAGACACACACAGCTGCTATGGCTGAAAAAAAACGTACACGTCCGCAATGGTTGCAAACTAAATAGTTTACCCTGCCGAAAACGGATGTTTATGCTTTATTTCAAGCTGCTAACATGTTACAGATAATCACATTTTGCCGCAAAACACAATTACACTCATCTCCAAAATTTAGCCTTTAAAGACTTTAACGGAGTGAGTTTCAAACTCATTAGCATCCTATAGACACACACAACTAACGTCCGCAATGGTTGCAAACTAAATAGTTTACCCTGCCGAAAACGGATGTTTACGCCTTTATTTCAAGCTGCTAACATGTTCTTTAGCCTTTAAAGACTTCAACGGAGTGAGTTTCAGACTCATTAGCATACTATAGAGCGCCCGTAATGGTTGCAAACTAAATAGTTTACCTTGCCGAAAACAGATGCTTATGCCTTTATTTTAAGTTGCTAACGTGTTCTTTAGCCTTTAAAGACTTCAACGGAGTGAGTTTCAGACTCATTAGCATCCTATAGACACACACAGCTAACGTCCGTAATGGTTGCAAACTAAATAGTTTACCTTGCCGAAAACGGATGCTTGTACACCATTATATCAATGCAGTGCTAACGTGTTCAGATTCATCAAAAGGAACAAATTGAACATAGCATTTCCAACACATGTAATCGCCGTAATCATAGCAGTGACTACCAAATACAAAAAAAATAATTAACTATCAAAATCATAAATCAAAAATAGGAATACATCAATAAGCACAAAACATTTAACAAACAAATGTAGCAACTAACAAATAGCCAACAACACCAATTATCAAAGGTTATTAAACCCCCAAAACAAACAACAAAAGTAGCATTGCAACAACATTGGTTACTAAAAAAATTAGGTTTTTAGAAAAATAACCTGCTTCACCTCGAGTTTATCGATCTAAAAAAAAGCCAGCAAAAGCGGCGGTTATCCAATACACAACAAAACCAACAGTTATCATCATCCTCACACGTGTATATCTAAACTTGATAAGCCAAATAAGCATTACTTGTTTAAAGTAAGCTAACCCAAACAAACGACCACCTTAGCTCGCCAACATCACCAACCGACCACCAACGCCACCCACCATAAATGGCGGCAATGAAGAGATCGGTGGCATCGCGGTGAGGCCAAAGAGGTTGTAGGTGGTCGGAAGAAGTGCAAGTGGATCTGATTGAGATATAAACAACTCAGATCCACAACAGAGAAAGGCGAGAGAAAGACACGTATAATGATACGTGTACTGCTGTTAGGCAAGTTATAACGGAGCATTTTTATCTCGGTTAAAAAAATAAGAGTGTTGGAAACTGTGTCAAATATGATCGCTGCGGGTATTCCGGCGGATCGGTCAAAAGACCCCCAGACAATACAAAAGCATTTATTGCAGTGTGCTGCCCATATAAATTAAATTTATAATTAAGCATCTTTATAAAAATGGGTTTTTGCTATATCTCGTGCCCACTTAGGCCATGGGTATAGTCTATATTATAAAAAAAGGATGTTTTTAATTCATCCATGTGTCTTAATTACATTACCCAAACAAACGACCACCTTAGCTCGCCAACATCACCAACCGACCACCAACGCCACCCACCATGAATGGCGGTAATGAAGAGATCGGTGGCATCGCGGTGAGGCCAAAGAGGTTGTAGGTGGTCGGAAGAAGTGCGAGTGGATCTGATTGAGATATAAACAACTCAGATCCACAACAGAGAAAGGCGAGAGAAAGACACGTATAATGATACGTGTACTGCTGTTAGGCAAGTTATAACAGAGCATTTTTATCTCGGTTAAAAAAATAAGGTGGGTGGATCGGGTCAAATGTCCAGCGGGTATTCCGGCGGATCGGGTCAAAACCCGCCAGAGCATTAAAAGAGCATTTATTGAAGTGTGCTGCCTTTTATATGAATTTATAATTAAGCATCTTTAAAAAAAATAGGTTTTGCTAATCTCTGCCCACTGGCCATGGGTTAGTCTATTTATAAAAGGAATGTTTTAATTCATTCAATGTGTATTTAATGCATTTTCTGGTTAATTATAGTAATTTACAAATTCATTTAATATGTATTTAATGCATTTTCTGATAAATTAGAAAAGTTTGTGTGTATTAACTACACCTTAAACTCTGCCTAGTGCGCATAGTTTAGCAAAACTCAAAAAAAATTAGAAAGATTTAAACAAAGAGGTAAGCTACATCCACAAAAATTTTACAAAAGAATTATTCACAAAAGGATTTGCCATGCATTGATAGGATGATGAAAAAGTAAAAGGAAAAGAGAGAAATAAATAAGATAATTTAATTGGTAACATGTCATTTTGTGAAAGATTCTTTGTAAAAATTTTATGGATATAATATTTTCCTTAAAGAAAACTAAACCACAATAAATACAATGAAAGAATTTTCAAATTTCTATGACACCAACATATTAACGTAAGTTACTTAACACATGTTCAATAAAAAGTGTATTAAAGCTTAAACATAAAACTGAAGTCATAAACCAAAACATGGGTAAAAAAATTATACATAAATTAAGAGTAAATTGCATAAATCGTCCATAAAGTTTGGTCAAATTGCACGTTTCGTCCCAAACGTTACAAAAGTGCAAGGATCGTGCCTGTGGAGAAACTTTTGGTGCAAGTATCGTCCCAGCGGGGACGATACTTGCACCAAAAGTTTCCCTAATTTTTTTCCCACAGGGACTATACTTGCACCAAAGGTTTCCCCACAGGGACGATCCTTGCACTTTCGTAACGTTTGAAACAAAACATGCAATTTGGCCAAACTTTAGGGACGATTTATGCAACTTACTCCATAAATCAACAATTAGAACCAATGTTTTGAAAACCGGGTCTCTAATCGACCCGGTCGAGTCACCGGGTTACCGGTTCAACCGGTTTGACCACCGGGTCAACCCGGTTTTCAAAAAAAAAAAAATAAAAATAATATTTACAATAATACAAAAAATTATATATATAAATTAGGAATATACCTTATATTTAGCCTAAAAACGATTTACTACCAAATATAACATGTAACAAATAAAATTACGTCGCAAATATATATAAAAAACTTACTTTATTTATAAAAAACATGAAAAAACCAAAACCCGACCGGGTCAAACCGGGTCTCGAGAACCGCCAAAGTTGAGAAAAATATAAATACTCTAAACGAAACAATCATACGCTACCTTTTTCTCTCCAACGGATTTCAGTCATTGTGCATATTCTCTCAGCCGTCCTTAATTGTTTGTGATTTTCTTCTGCCTAAGGTTTCAATACAATTTTGGGGCTAAAGCATCATCCTGTTCTTGTTCCTTTGTGCTGTAAGCTGTTACTTGCTTTTATTGCTTTATATTAGTATTCTTTTTTTGTTGTGTTTGCTTTTGGTGGTGTATACTTGCAGGTAGGTTCTATGGAGTCGGTCAAGAAACAAGCGATGGGAAACTCCAATCTTGAAGCCTTACCTCAAGAGGTGCTGGTTAGAGTTTTGTGTGGTGTGCAACATGATGATCTCAGGAGACTCTTTTTTGTGTCAAAGACTATTAGAGAAGCTGTAAGTATTGCACATAAACATCACTTTCAATATACTACACCCCCTTCTTTTCGGTCTTCTGTTCTTGAGTTTCAAGCTCCAAAAAAATCCAAAGCAGCTTGTTCTGGATTGAATAGGAAGGAACTAGCCAATCTATCAGTTGCCTTGTTTACAAATAAAGAGTTAGGCGAATAAAGGGTGAGTTGGATTTATGTGTAAAACATTTCGTCGTCGATGATGGGTAGCCGATCTTTGTTGCTCTATTGTTCGTTTCAAGTTCTGTATACATTATAATGAATATAATTTTTTTTAATGAATGTATATCATGTTTCATAGCTTTACATGTCATTGTTTATGTCAGACTCAAATATAATGTTGAGGATTTGTTTTTATTAATGATTGAAAAGGATAATTCAAGTAATTAAATAAATGTTACGAGAATCATCCCTTGTGTCGATTCTCTCATTTACCAGTGGAATGAGTCTTCTTTCTTCAGTGCACGCAATTCATTCATACCAACCTTAAGGACAGAAAAAGTATACACAATAAGCAGTTTGAGTTACTTATTTTAAACTGCTTGTTTGAAATAGAATAACTGAATCGGTTACTTTAAAATGCTTATGATTAAGCAGTTTAAAGTAAGCACGTGCCAACATGCTAATCATAAGGTGTTTATTTACTCTAATATTATTAGGTAAATTAACAGGGATCATCGAAATGGCCAAAACTTTTTATCTGCTATAAGCAATCCAAACACCCCCCTTAGGGCCTTTTGTAATGTGGTTCTTGTTGATGCTTAGATTACCTATGTGACTTGTAACACTTGAGTGAATAAAATGTTTGTTGTCTTTTTTGTTAGAAGTACCTTTGTGTGTGTGGGTGTGTAATCTCAATGTGTACATCAGTATGCGTTATTTGATTCAAGGCAAAGTTTGGTGTAGGGTGAGTACATAATTTCATCCCTGTTGTGTTTCTTGGTATAAATGTGCTCCTTTTTAATGTAAATAGCCTGATATCTCGTGCTCATTCCATCAGGATTGTAAATTAGTCATTGTTATATCTAATCGTGCATTTGTGTTTGCTTTGACCACAGGTTTGGCCATTTAATGGCTTTGGAACACGTGCTATGACATCAAGATTACTAAGATGTTGAGCATATTGTGGTACAGGTATTACTTCTATCATCTATTAGTCCATCATGCTTCTTAGAATATGTTAAAGCACATTCGGGGTTAATAACGTGTAGAGGTGATGAAGTTTAAGAATCGGTGTAATCAGTATTTTAATTATGAAGCTGTATATTTGAATTAGAATCGTTCAATGATGATTAAAAGTTCTGTAAATCTCTCAACTGCAAATAGATTCCATGAGGATTTGACATTCATTCTTATCTGATTGTGAAATTTAGTCTTTGTGTATTATGAGAAACAGAAAGACCATTTCGTATTGTGTAAATATGAGCCACCTATCGGTTGTATGAAAATTGAAACCTTAAGTAATAAAGAAATTGGTTTGGCAGTGTTATGAACTGGATATTAATGCAAAAGCACATATCCAAAAGTAAGTGAACTTGGTGTTTAATACACGGCTTGAGTGAAAAATATTACAATGCCAATATAACTCCATAAGTTATAAAGGTGGTCTTTTATAACGTTAGAATTGCCCGAATAATACTACAATAACAGTATAACTCTATCAGTTGGTTAGAACTAATTCAAAAGCTAAACCTAGTAACACTTATTTGCCACAATTTTTGGGCTTTGGGTGGTCGAGACCTTTTGAAGTTGATCTAGATGTTGCAACTTGTATTGGAGGCTGGTAAATTTTACCTGTCCCAGTAGGCCACAACCCATGTAGGAGGTTGTATAAATCGAATTTATATTTTGTATGGCTTTTGACCCGTTAGAGATAAAGTATAACCCAGATCGACCCATTTGCCTATAAATGCGTTGAGGTGTTGGATATATTGCTATGCAAAATTATGGTTAACTGTACAAACATGTATTACAACTATAATAGTTTGCTACAGTTAAGCCTGAAACTTATTTAAGTTATGCATGGCTTCATATGAAGACAGTAGCAGATCTATGTGTGCTATACAATCTCAACAAGAAGCACAATGCGTAGTCATTGATTCTTCAGTGTGGTAGCGTGACTTATACTTTTGCTGTTTGATCCCACAAGAGGACCTGTTATATCTCTTTCTTAGAAGCCATGAAGATCAAATGGCACACTTGTTCCTATTTGAAAATATTTGATCGCAGAAAAAAACATATTTAAATGGCCTTGTGTTTACTGCAGTTCAAGTGGAATGAGTCTTCTTTCTTCTAGTCTATTCTATTTCTCTGCAAATTCATTCTCTAGTGCACGCAATTCATTTGTACCAACCTTAAGGACAGAAAAAGTAAACACAATAGCCTAGTGTATGTATTTACATCTCTTGGTCTTATACTCTTACGTAAACTTATATAAGTTTAATATCACATCTTTTCCACTTTTATATATTGTAGTTCAGCAATTTTAACGAAATTAATTTTGGGGTCCATTAAGTTTTCTGGGGTCTTGATCGGTCATCCACTTCTCCCACCCTCAAAGACCCTGCTGCGTTCTCGAGTTTAGGACGGTAGAAAAAGAAAAGAATGGGAGGGGCAGAGAAAGAAAAGAAAGGATATCATACAATCTTGTTTGCGTTCTCGAGTCGGACAAAACGGAAAGGAAATGCAAGGAAAGTGTGTATGATCCATGTTCTTAAGTTGGAAGAAAAATAATGTAAATATGACAATTTACAACAATGCCCCTCTTGTATATTAGCCTTTGTAGTTGGTGGGGGGTAATATAGTCTTTCTAACAAAAATATAAGATTATCATTTCCTTTCCTAGGCAATCCTCCCAAAAATAAGAGGATAACTTTGGTCCAAAATTTCCCTCATCTTTCCTATGTAAACCCTTTCTTTTCCTTTTTATAAAAACTTGAGAACACAAGATTATGTATATTTCTTAGCATTTCCTTTCTTTTCTCCTCAAAAACAAACTCGAGAACGCAGCGTAGTTTTGACTTTTGATCATGGGGTTACCTTTTCTTTTAAGTATGTTATGTAGCGTAGTTCATCCTGAAAGTTTATCTTCCTAATAAAATTTGTGATGAACAAATTTGTTTTTTGTTAGAAGTTAATGGTTTAATACAGTTTATTACTGAAGATATTTTGAATATTTGATGATGGTATAGTGATAATTGAAACATTTAGATCGAGTATGCTGTAATTTGAAGAAGAAAATATGTGATTAGAAGTTAATTTTCATCACATTTTGAAAGTATTTGTTGATGATGTGTTGATTTAAAAAAACGAAATTATCGTTGTTAGTGAAATATCACATAAGGATAAGTTCCCGAGTAACAATTGCAAAAACTATATATAGTATCATATATGATATATGTTCGGTTTTTTAAGCTTTATTATGGTGATTTTTTGATATTATTGGTTTGCAAAGTATATGCGGTATAATATCGTATATGAATAATCTGCTTTGAAAGTTAAACTTCTTTTAACATTATAATATCATAAATATTATAATTAGGTTTTTTAAAAGCGTTTAAATGGAGATTTGTTGATATTATTGGTTTGAAAAGTTTACATTGTCTTATAATATCATTACGAGGCATGCCGACCCGTGCGATTGCACACGGCTATGTTCAAAAAATTACCACATTTGTTGCTTGCCATAATGAGTTTGTTAGAATGTTGATGCGTTAGTCTGATGTTTATACTGGAGAATTGGCCGTGTAATGTTTAGATGCGTTGTTGAACAAGCAAACCCGTGCGAGAGCACACGGGTTGTACTAAGTGTTTATTGCTAATGAATCAGGCTCTTCAAAATAAGCCTTAAGAAAGAATAGTAATAAAAAGTGATTTTTTAAACTTTTTCTTTTCCTCCGTGAAATACATGTTGGAACCAATGTCAAATAATTATTTACCATATCTACAATCTACACTTTTAATATAGCTACGCACCACTCGTAATTTGGCTCAAATAAACGAATAGACCAAACAAAAAAAATACAAACAATAATAAAAAATAATACAATATGATACTACGGTAAGTAAAAAAAAAAACATGCGATAATTTTAACTATCCCATAAATTTCATTTAACAACAACGTTTTCCAAGCCTAGCCAAATTAGTTAATTCTCGAATGGATTGCACCTGGCCCCAATTACAATGACAAAAATATCAGCCCAAAATAGATATCCGCTAAAAATTAGTTAGTATAAAATCTCCAACCCTAATAGCCTTCTTAATTCGAATACGCCGATGCCATCCACTATAATTCCTCTCAAACAAAATAAAAATAACAAGAAAAACAAAAAACGAGCTAAAAAACAAAAAAGGAAATAACAAACAAAAAAAATAATAAAAAAAAAAACTCATAAAAAACAAAAAGTAGAAGAGTCTCAAAAAATAAAAAAAAACAGACAAAAGAAAACCAAAACGCATCAACAACATAGATCAATACAATCCGCCATATCCCCCTCCACAAAGGAAATAGTGTCAAACTATCGTTGGTTTGTTTTACAAGGACGGTTATATTTTGAAAACTTGTTTGTCTTCTTCGTAACTCCGTTTTCCACAACGAGATATAAAAAATTTCAAAACGGCAATGCGCAAGGGTATGTGTGCGGTGGAGGCGAGGTGCCATGACAAAACGCCACCATACCGTTATCTTTTTCCAAAGGACCTCACTAGGTTTTTTTTTGTGTTTTCTTTAAAACGAAACAAAGATAGATTGTAACAGAATTGTTATAATCTATCCTAATTTTCAAATATAAAAGAGAAGTTTTTCTTCGTGAATGATCCTATAATGTCATGATGTTGTTGCACAACACGAAAGAAAAGGAAATTCTGAGTTCATTAATTTTCATTAAAGTTCAAATCTGTTTAAATGGGTTGATGATGTGGTTGTATTTTTTGTTGTGATATGAAGGATTGGATATGGATTATGAGGAATTGTGCTCGCTGTTTTTTGATTATGGTTTTTCTTCTTGTTCTGTAGCCGACTCGGTAAATACTGAGTTGACTCCGGTCCCGTCTTGATTCACTTTATTGAATCGATACTGCAGTGAACAAAAACAAAAGTGATAGGTTTTGCACATCCTAATTGGGTGGAGTTTATATAACTCATAGTGAGGATATGAAGAGACTTTAAAATAGCAAAGCTTTTTGAATTTCTAATAACTGAAACATAAAGATTGTCAGTGAGATAATGGAGAATGCTAAAAAAAGACTAAAACAGCTAAGCTTCACAAATTGAATTCACATGTAAAAATGCATGATCACAAATCTAATACTCCATGATATTGAGTTTCAGTATGCATTTGGGTTTTGTACTTATGGCTCTCTGGGTGAGACAAATCATTTAAATATACAGCCTCAATAAATTTAAGGGCTCAATCTTTTAGTATACCATTGATCATGCCATTTATTCACATGGATTTGTACAATATACAAAGCTTGTGTTACACTACACAATATATACATCAATAGAACACACACATAAATTACTTATCTATAACAACAAAGAAAAAAAAGTTCTAAAGCCTAAAGCCTAATTTTGAAATTTCGGGTTCCCTTTCATGGGGATCCTTAATTTCAACCAAAAGAGAATACCGAACACTGTTCGAATGGACCGAAATTCCGAGTTCCCTTTCATGGGGATCCCTAATTTCGACCAAAAGAGAATACCGAACACTGTTCGAATGGACCGAAATTCCGGGTTCCCTTTCATGGGGATCCCTAATTTCGACCAAGAGAGAAGAGAGGACTTATCTATAACAACAAAGAAAACAATAGTTCTAAAGCCTAAAGCTTAAAGCCTAAACCCTAAAGCCTAAAGTCTAAACAATGTACCGAAATTTCGGGTTCCCTTTCATGGGGATCCCTAATTTCGATCAAAAGAGAATATCAAACACTGTTCGAATGGACCGAAATTCCAGGTTCTCTTTTATGGGGATCCCTAATTTCGACCAAGAGAGAAGAGAGGAGAGGTATGGGATGAAAAATGAGGTTTATGGACCCCCTATTTATAGTGTTAGGATTAGGGTTAGCTTTGAGAAAAAGCTACATAATCTTGACACAAATGGTCCCTCCCTCATTAATACTGCTTCATTAAATGTAAAAACTCTACATATTTTTCGGTATAATCATGAAAGCATGGGGTACTCCTCAAGATGCTTATCAATGTATGCAGTAGGATTTTGTACTTATAGCTCTCTAGGTGAGACAAACCATTTAAAGATACAGCCCCATTAAATTTAGGGGCTCAATCTTTTAGTATAATAGATAGGAGAGTATATATAGTCCCAGATATGTCTAACTATCATCTAATGACATTATTAGTCCTTGTGTATCCGACTATAAGTAAACTAATGTAATTCCGTATAAGTCTTCATA
>BQNB010168523.1:0-13879 GCA_026074375.1 Tanacetum coccineum
TGAAGACCCGATAATCAAACGTAAATTATAATTTTAGAGATTTCATCAATCTAGTCCACAACTTTAAAACGTACGTTTATTTTCATAAAGGAACCTTCTACTAAATCATTTGGGGATATCCGGGCACATGTCAAATTATTTAGTTTCATTTATTTTTATCATCTTTTTTATATAATACTTGGAAAGTATTATATAATTAGACCATTTTATTTTAATTGTCACCTTTTAGATATAACACATGTCGTGCATTATATACACTTCGAGTTATGCTTTTGATTGTGTATCTTATTATATAATTCACAGTATGAATTATATACTCGGTCAATTTTCATTATGTAATATATACGGAATATATTACACACTTTGTGTATACTTTATGACTCATTTTGTTTAACCAACCACCAAACTATTACAACTTTAAATCTAAATCTTTTATCAACGTGTCACGTTGATGTACTCATTCATCGGGAAACCCAAACGCATCGTCCTAGGCTAGTGGGTCATAGTCGTTAGGTAAAACCGCAACTTTTAGGTCGAGCCGTTCTGGTTTCCGTTTGTGCTGTGTTTAATATGTGCATTCCTGCCAATCATTCTATGACATCGAGGTGAGTTTATAGCCTCATGTTTTACTTGTTTTACATATATTTTTAGGGTGAGAACATGCTTGCTTGAAAATGCGTTTACATGGTTGATTACAAATTAGTTTGCATACTCATTTACATAGTTCGCTATGGGATACATTATTTGACTTCATATTTGGTCACAAATACATACTTTACTTTTGAAATGATTACGGATTAGCTTAAGCAGACTGAACTGATAACTACAAGTAAATGCCCGGGTGTTCTTGGAGGGGACACCTGCGAGGGGCACATATTCATTACTGCCTGGTGTTCTTGGAGGGGACACCTGCGAGGGGTACATATTCATTTTTGCCCAGGTGTTCTTGGAGGGGACTCCTGTGATGGGTACATATGGTTTTCATTACTGCCCGGGTGTTCTTGGAGGGGACACCTACGATGGGTACATAGTGCAACAGTTTCATGAACTTAGAGTAATTGTAATCATTGTTTTATACACACATGAATATTTACTGTGCCTGGAATAAAGTGGCAATACATACTTGAATCATTTTGGTGATATATATATAAATATCATACATGTTTTGAACAATTGCAGTTCAACGTTCATACGTACATTTTTGTGACTATTTGGGGATTGAGATGGTCATGCATACTTTACAACTATTTGATTTCTAAAAATCATACATACATTTTGGAAGGACATTTAAGGATTTAAGTGGTCATACACGCTTTACAAAACCTTGGTTCAACATTTATACTTAAACAAATCTATAAACTCACCAACTTTATGTTGACACTTTTTAAGCATCTTTTTCTCAGGTGAATTAGATGCTTGGATTATCTTATGTGCACTGGAGTCTAAATTGACAAGATGACATTCATGGATTTCTTCTTACCTACAAATGATCAAATCTCGTTGTATTACATTCAACCATTTCATTGTGATGTAATTATGGGACAAATGTTATATCAATTTCAAGAAAATCAATGAGATTACTTTTCAAATGACAAATTGAGAGGTCGTTCTCTTATATCTTGTGCTGTTGTATTATGAAGTAATGCCCCCGGACATATTTCCGATGTGACACATTTTTGGGGGTGTTACAATTACCACTATCCTTGGAAGATGAATCAATGAATGAAGCATCTTTCTAGATTGGCATCACAATATAATCTTGACTGGTTCCTTCTTTCCCTATAAATGTACCTGCATTTAGACTCCTTGTGTACCTGCAGATTCATTAGTGCTTGTACCTGCAGTTACTAGTACATAATTCATAGATTGAGTTAGAGAATCAATATCAAACAGCTACTTTGGACCATTCCCTTCAACCATAGGCTTATTCTCTAAAAACCCAATATGCAAGTTTTCTTCTACTTTTCTGGTTCTAGTGTTGTATACCCTAAAAGCTTTACTACTCAAGGAATATCTAACAAAGAAACCTTCATCACTTTTTCCATCAAACTTTCCTAAACTGTCTAAGGTATTCAGAATAGTAACATGACATCCAAATGGTTTCATAAAACTTAGAGCTGGTTTAATACCTTTAAAGAGTTCATAAGGTGTCTTGTTATAAGGCTTGATAATAAGGACCCTATTCTGTACATAGCAAGCAGTAGAAACTGCTTCAGCCCAAAATATGGTATTTAACTTAGAGTCAGCTAACATGGTTCTAGCAGCCTCAATCAATGTCCTATTTCTCCTTTTAGCAACCCTATTCTGCTGAGGAGTCCTAGCTATACTGTATTCCCTCCTAATACCTTTTTCTCTGCAAAAATCATCCATAACTTTATTCTTAAACTCTGTCCCATTATCACATCTGATTATTTTTATTGATCCCAATCCTTGATCGATTCTTTAGCTTGTAAAGAGTATGTTACCTTGGATAAATCCAAAATAACAATAGTAGAGACTTTGTGTGTATATTAAAGTGTATGCGGAATCTACACCTTAATACTCTAAAAGTAATATCAATGGAACAGTAAATTTGTAATGCAGTTGAATGAATAATGAATATAACCAAAATGCTTCAATATTATTAAATCAA
This sequence comes from Tanacetum coccineum, assembly GCA_026074375.1. Lineage (NCBI taxonomy): Eukaryota > Viridiplantae > Streptophyta > Magnoliopsida > Asterales > Asteraceae > Tanacetum > Tanacetum coccineum. Next base: position 2,633 of record BQNB010168523.1, read on the forward strand.
TAATACGAGTACTCTAAACTAGTACTAGGTTTTACAACCTTGAAGCATACACGACAATTCTCAAAAGTATTCTCTCTAAAAGTATATTCAAGACCTTTACCTAGGACCTCCTTTTATACATGAAGGAGTCCTTTACAAGATAACTACAAATCTTATAAGAACTTCTATAATTCTAAACATATACGTATCTTCCTAATCTTTATAAGATATACATTCCATACATATCTTCTTATGTCTTTATCTTCAAGCAACCTTCATGCAGCAGTACAAAATCTTCAGCAGTATTAACTTTAATACTGGCAGTACTAGATTGTTCTGGCAGTACTAAGTTCTTCTGGCAGTACTAACTTCTTGAACTAGCAGTACTATCTCTTGTGAAGATTTATTCCTAACAATCCTCCCCTAAACTTGTGATTTACCCTCAAATCTCAAGTTTCTTCTGAATTAAATCTTCTATTCTTCTTCTGAGGATTCTTTCAAACATTCTTCTATTGCTGCATTTGTGACTTGACAAACCTGATGAGTTCATAACTCATTTCACTCTGATGATCTACTTCAAGTCTTCTACTTAGCATCTTTGACAGATTATCTTGTGATAGAGGATATTTCTTCTCTACCATCATGTTAATCACTAATCCAGTACAACTCCACAAAAATTATGTAGCTTCCAACTTATCAGATTCCAGTCTTGTTGATTTCTTCATATTTCATCTTCTGCATTTGGTTCCATCATTGTCTTTAAATATCCACAAAGCAATAGATCATATCCTTCTAGTCTTGCTGTCTGAAACCTTTCTTTAACTAATCTATATCATTCTTGTACATCCTTTCTATCAAAATCATAAAGCATAGCACTAAATAGATTATAATGCTTAAGACTTCCATATGCTCTTTTAATCTGATAATAGTATTTATTTCCTAGAATCTGTGTCTCCCAGTCTAGTATAGGATACTTAGTTACCAATGATTCAACATCAAGTCCTTCATCTTCTGACACAATGTTTAAGTATCCTTGAAGTTCTTCTTTCTCAGCATCATCTTCCAACTTCTATTTCTTAGAGCTTTCTTCACTAAGAGACTCTCTTCCTCTTTTTCTAGCAAATGATTTCTTTCTTCCTCCAGCTTTCTTAGAACTTTCTATTTCAACTTGTTCTGTTTTAGTATTCTCAGCAGATTCTTCTAAAACTTTTTGTCCTTTCTCTTCTTCAGCATCTCTATTCTTAAACAAAGTTTGAACCTTATTATACTCCACTTCAAATATAGGTCTAATATCATCATAACTCATTCCTTTGAAATATTCCATCTTGTATCCAACCATATTCTTCAAATAGACCATCATATGCTTCCTTGCTTGAGCTACTAAAACTGGTTTCTTTTGAGTGTTTGATATCTCTTTATAGTATCTGACTATCTTTCTTAAAGTTGTTCAGCAACAGTATTCCAGTCAATACTATCTAACTATTTTTGCAATTCCTTGGCTATTTCAAAATCAGACTTTTCTTGTTATTGTTCTTCCTTTGACTTAGCTTCTTGTTCAGCATTGAATCTTTCTTGTTATTCCTCAAATATCTTCTTAGCTAATTCCTCATCAATAGTCATTTGAATTTGTACCCTTTTCTTGACTTTCTTTGAAGGCATAGACTCTTGCATGATTCCTTTTCCTTTGCCTTTTGCCTTTATACCAGCAGCACTACCCATTTCACTAGCAGTACTAACATCAGGAGTTGTAGTAGCAGTACTAATTGGTAGACCAGCAATACTAACTTCTTTTTCACCTTTTTCTCCACTACCCTGATCTTCTACAAGTTCAGTAGGTTCTTCTTCTTCTAATACTACCTCAGTATCATCACTTTACTTTTCATGAACTTCTGCATCCTCTTGAAACCAAGTCATACCTTCATCTTGAACTAATGAGATATTTAGATCTTCATCAATGTCAGAGATCTTCCTCCCCTGTTTGGAAGAATCCTCTGTAGCATCTTCATCTTCTGAAAGAACTATCTTGACCATTCTCATAGCTTTGCTTATCTTGATTATTTGTTCTAAATTCTTCACCCTCTTGATTAGCTTAGTGAGAGCAACATTATAAGTCGGTTTTGTTTGCTTTAACTCAGACTCCAAACCTTCAATTTTCTTAGACAAACTTTTACATAAAACCGTCAATTCATTTAGATTTAAGCTACCCTCATCACGTCCAAGTGAGTGAACACTTTGGAGAGATGATTCGTATGGTGAAGGAGCAGGCTCCTCTGCAGTAGGTGTGGGTTGAATGGTTTGTGGTTTTGAGGTTGATGGTGAAGGTTCTGATGATTAGGATGGTGAATATGTGATCCTAGAAGGTGATGTTTCAGGTGAAGTATGCATAGTAGGAAATAAAGGAACTTCTACACCCAAATAACCCCTTGAGACCCTTTTCATATTACTAAAAACTTTGTTGGTATGGGAGTGTGCAGCATAGGTTTTGGTATGAAGTTGAAGGTGTCTCTTTTGCATGTTTAAGCAGATTTAAATAAATCTAGGGTACATCAAAAACTTATGTGGGCTATCTACATTCTTGACCATAGCATCAAAAATCATCTTTGAGAAATTATAAGTCCTATTAGTGGCTAAGCAAATTATAGCAGTTGCTATGTTGCTACTAAACTGCTCCCAAGAAGTTTTCTTAGGGCTTAGACAGTGGAGAATAGTGTGAATGAGAAACCTCCACTGAGGAGAAAAATTTCCCTTTTGAAAAGTAAGCTTGTTAGAATCTATGACATACCCCCATGAGAGCCAATTGCTTAAATATCTCTGAATTAGTTAAAGTAGAAACACCATTATTATCCTCTAGCTTTAGATGTCTTCTTAAAGAGGCTTCAGTAAGAGTCTTTGCTTGTCCATCAATAGTAGCAGTTAGTTTAACCTCTCCATTAGCTTTTGTAATGGTAGCAGCTGTGCTCTAAAATTATTTGATAAAAGAGACATATATGGTAGGATTTTTAGTGAGAGCATAGTGTATGTGACTAGCATTTAGAAAATCAATGATCTCATGAAACCCTGCACTTCCTTCAGACTTCTCTAAGTAGGCCACCATATTGTGCTTGTCGCAAAACTCAAAATCAGCCATGCGATTAAGAAAATGGTGAATAAACTTCTGGGATGTGTTTGTGTATGTGAGTATGAAAACTTGGGAAAGTTAATTGAAATTATATTGAGAGCACTTAGAGATGTAATTTGACCGACTGAAAGAAATTTGATCTTATCTTGAAGAAATCTTGCTAATTTATAGAAAGATCATGAATTTCTATTTAGTCAAACCCTATAGGCTATGTTGTTGGTGGAAATATATCAACGGCTATATTAAAATAAGAAAATTCTATTATGCCTCAAACAGTACTAACGGTAATGTAGCAGTACTAATTCTTGCCTAACAGTACTAACTTTAAGCCCAACAGTATAAACTTTTCCCAGCAGTATAAAGATATGTCTGGCAGTACTAACTTAATACTAGCAGTATTAAGTTTATGCCAAGCAGTTGAAACTCCAATGTGGTTCCAACAAGCATTTTTATCATCAAAGGTGACTCTCTCACTCTCTCTTTCTGTTTTTATACTCACAAAATTTCTCTCATTTCTTTTTCTCGCCAATACACTCTGTCTGTTTTTATCACACATCTCTCTTTATGTTTTTATACTCACAAAATTTCTCTCATTTCTTTTTCCCACCAATAAACTCTGTCTGTTTTTATCACACATCTCTCTTTCTATTTTTGATCTCACACAATCTCTCTATTCTTTTCCTCACATAATACATACATTTTGTACAAATTTCATCAATTCCATTAGTTCCATGCTGTCCTACCCACTTTTAAGTGTGTAACCTCTTGAGAGAGGTGGGTCATTAGACTTTTAGATGCAGCCTCAAACCTAGTTTGAGCATCTACATCCCCAATGTGGTAAAGTAGCACCTGGGACCACTACCTAAATCAATTCCCTAAAGACTTGACTCATTAAGTGTTGCCATGAATTGGGTCTTATTTTATGTTACCACTGTCCTGCTCTGCTTCTAAGATAGAAGCAGTAGTGGCAAAACCTTTCCATTCTTTCACCCAACTCCTTATGGACAGCCTCATCACCAACCTTTTAGAGGGACCACCAGACTGGGGTTCCTTAGTGTCCCGACCTCTTTTGACATTCCTATTTGTTATTGACACTTTGTGTCTAATGTAACATGTCCTTTCAAACACAATTTGCCTCCCCTCAAGCAATACATCAGGGGTCATCAATTAATGCAATCACACTTCTTTGCATATCCGGCAGATGTTAGTCCAAAAGCAAACAAAAAACAATCCAAAGCATTTTCTTATTTAGCAGTATTAATTATGACTAACAGTATTAACAGGCAGGCTTAAGAATAACTAGCAGTACTAATTATAACTAGCAAAATTAATTATAACTAGCAGTATTAATTGACAAAACTAACAGTACTAATCCTTTACAAAACTATATAAATGCATAAAGAGATTTAGACTTTAAGGATTAATCATTCCAATAATTAAGACCAAGTACTGAAACCTTCCAGCATCAAAACCTTTTGTAAGAAGATCTGCAACATTATGTTCTGTATCTATCTTAACCATTTAAATTAACCTTTTAGCATTACAATCTCTTATAAAATAATGCCTAATCTCTATATGTTTTGTTTTAGAATGTTGAACAAGATTTTCAATAATACATATAGTATAAGCAACTAGCTCAAATAGAGAATCCCTAGAGTACCAAAGGCCTAAAGTTGGTTTGCCTTTCAAACATCTGAAGATTCTTTTCACAGCTAAGAGATGTGATGTTTTTGGTGTAACTTGAAATCTGACACATGCACATACTACAAACAAAATATCTGGCCTGGATGCTGTGAGATGCATCAAAGATCCAATCATAGATCTATAGAGATGTTCATCAACATCAGTATCATCTCCATCTTTGACCAAAGGCTTTTCCAAATCAACTGGAGTAGAAGCAGACTTCACATCTGTGCAGTTGAATTTCCTCAAAATCTCATCCACATATTTATCCTGGCTGATAAATATTCCATCTTTCTTTTGTTGTACTTGTAACCTTAGAAAGAAAGTAAGTTCTCCCATATAAATCATCTAAAACTTATCCTTCATAAGCTTCTCAAATTCTGTACATAATTCCTTCTTTGTAGAGCCAAAAATAATGTCATCCACATAGATTTGAACAAGCAGAATATCTCCTTTTTGCTTCTTGATGAACAATGTCTGATCAATCTTCCCTCTGTGAAACCCATTGCCCAATAAATAGTTGGCCAAGGTTTCATACCATGCTCTTGGTGCTTGATGCAGACCATACAGTGCTTTCACCACCCTGCAGACCTTGTCAGGATAGTCAGGATCTTCAAATCTTAGAGGTTGACACACATATACCTCCTCTTCTATCTGACCATAAAGGAAAGCACTTTCACATCCATTTGATATACCATGAAACCTATAAAGGAAGCATAAGCTAAGAACAGTCTTATTGCCTCAATTCTTGCTACAGGTGCAAAGACTTCGTCATAGTCTATGCCTTCTTCTTGAGTATGTCCTTGAGAAACAAGTCTTTCTTTGTTTCTAATGACTATGCCTCTTTCATCTTTCTTATTCCTGGAGACCCATTTTGTACCAATAGCTCTATGACCTTTTGGAAAATCCATAAGAATCCAAACCTTTTGAAGTTTAAACTGCAGAAGCTCCTCTTGTATTGCTTCTACCCAAGCTAGATCACTTAGTGCTTTGGAGATTCTTTTTGGTTCTTCCTGTGATAGAAAACAGGCAAAAAGACTGGTATGAAGGTCTTCATGAGTCTTTGCTTCAAAGACAGCACTAAGAAACCCTTGTTCAGGAGTAGGTTCTTTCATCTTTCTTATCTGTACAGAAGATTAAATATCACCAATCATATTTTTAATTGGATGATCTTTGTTGATTCTTATATGAGGAGTGGTAAGAACTGCATAGGATTTAGGGATATTCCCCAAATCAACATTTGGTTCATCTTCATTATTAAAGAACTCAAACTGAGTGGCTTCAAATGAATAACTAGGTCCCACCATGGCTTTAGGGGTAGTAGTATTGACTGAGGATCCAATACCACTAGCATTAAGTCTAATACCACCAGCATTAAGTCCAGGAGTGGCAGTATTAACTGGTTGGTCAGCAGTATTATCTTGCTTTATACTGCTATCATCTTCAAAATTTTCTTTACCATTACTTTCATTATTAGAAACAACTTCATTCTCCTTTGGATCATCAAAAATAGATTTTAGGTCATCATAACCCATTTGCTTGGAAGGAGAATCAAAGTATGAAGTATCTTTCCAAATTGGCATCATAATACAATCTTGATTAGTTTTATCTTTCTCTGGAAATGTACCTGCATTTTGATCTTCTTGTGTACATGTAGATTCATTAGTGCTTGTACCTGCAGTTACTGGTACATAATTCATAGATTAGGTTAGAGAATCAATATCAAACAGCCACTTGGGACCATTCCCTTCTATCATAGGCTTATTCTCTAAAAACCCAATATGCAAGTTTTCTTCTACTTTTTTGGTTCTAGTGTTGTATACCCTAAAAGCTTTACTACTTAAGGAATATCCAACAAAGAAACCTTTATCACTTTTGCCATCAAACTTGCCTAAACTGTCCAAGGTATTCAGAATAGTAACATGACATCCAAATGGTTTCATAAAACTTAGAGCTAGTTTAATACCTCTAAATAGTTCATAAGGTGTCTTGTTATGAGGCTTGACAATAAGGACCATATTCTGTACATAGCAAGCAGTAGAAACTGCTTCAGCCCAAAATGTAGTAGGTAGCTTAGAGTCAGCTAACATGGTTCTAGCAGCCTCAATCAATGTCCTATTTCTCCTCTCAACAACCCTATTTTGCTGAGGAGTCCTAGCTACACTGTATTCCCTCCTAATACCTTTTTCTTTGCAAAAGTCATCCATAACTATATTCTTAAACTCTGTCCCATTATCATATTTGATTATTTTTACTTTATTATTAACTAGGTTTTCTATTTCTTTGATAAAACTCTTAAGGATCTCACTGGTTTCATCCTTAGTTGCTAGAAAGAAAACCCAAGTAAACCTGCTATAATCATCAGTGACTACTAAGCAATACTTCTTATGCATTAAGCTACTCACAAAGGTTGGACAAATCCTTGAGCATCCACTGCCAACAAATCCTTTATCATTCATCTATGGCTTGCCCTGCACATAAAAACAAGGAAATTTAGTTTCCTTTGGGGACCCAAGCCATTACTGACTTGGATCTGCCTCGTGCATCAATGTAGTTACATTTGTTGAAAACAAGTGATGCACCATTAGGTCTGGTAGGTCTCCAAACCCAACATGCTGAGGGCTTAACAACATTGAACCCATTTGCCCTGACAGTATTAACTGGTGCTCTATATGGCCTACCAGTATTAACTACTATGGGCCTAGCAGTATTAACTACTCAAGGCCTAGCAGTATTAATCTTTTGATTAAAATACCTGTTAGTTAATGCTGTTTTCTTATAAGAGGGGCTTTGAACAGTTGATTGTGCTTGTTTAGAAAAATATGTCATTGGTCTAGCATTATGAACTGTTGAATTGGGTTGAGCAGTATAAACAGGTCTAGTAGTACTAAGTGGTTTTAGGCCAGACTTCAACAAAACTGCTCTTGGAGTCATATTCCTGTGGGAACTTGGGTGTGAGGTTTTGGAATAATAGTCATAATCCTCCCTGTTGTAATTATTCCTAGTCACCCTCCTTTTCCTTAGATGGTTAGGACAATTAGTCTGAATATGATCAAAACTTCCACAACCATAACAAGCTTTATTATACATCACAAATTCACTATCTAGTTGATTGGACTTCTGACCATTCCAATTTCTCTTATTTCCTCTAGGGCTTTGTGATCTATACAACTCAGCATACCTAACTGACTTTTTAACTGGTTTTTCATCATTCTTTGGTTTGACACACTCTACATTTTTAGCAGTATGGAAAAAAATGTCTTTCTAATCAATGACAGTTTCCCTGTCAAACTTAAGTGGAGACTCAACAGAGCTACTCTCATTATCAGTCACTTGTTCTTTTTCCAAAGAGTCATCAATATTCTCCGTAAAATTATCTGACTCTTTGTCACAATCAATGGTAGACTTTAACACTGTATCCCTATGACCATACCCATTAAATTCAGGTTGTTTGAATTCATCAAGACCTAAATAAGACAAATCAAGTTTTGTTAGTCTATTATAGATTAAAGGATGGGGTGGAGAAAAGCATTATACCCCAAACCTTTCTTGCCTTTGTCAGTTATCTAACTTTCTAACATTTCATCTATGCTCTTTGCTGATTTATCAAACTTTGCAATCTTAAAATCAATACCTTCTTTTTCTTGCTTAACTTTTTCATACTCAGTTTTAAGCATACTTATTTCCTAGTCTTTACAACCTACTTCTCTTTTAAGAACAACAATTTCTTCACTAATAAGAACATCATTCTTTTTATATGTGACAAGTTGATCTTCTACTGTTGCTAAACCTCTTTTATAGGTAGCTGCTTTAAATTGAGTTTCATTAAGCTTAACAATCAAATCATCACACTGTTTCTTAAGAGTTTCATAGTTTTTCAAACAAGTTTTAGAGCAAGATTTATCAGTGTATACCTTAGAGTCTGAGAATGCCATTAGAGCCATGTTTGTCTGAACTTGTTCTTCTGCCATGTCACTCCAGTCAAATCTAACACCATCTATAGCCAGCATTGCTTTGGAAGAAGTTTCTTCCACATTGACAGTCTGTCTTTTGCTATCCTGATTCCTGTTCCAAGTATCATGATTTATGGGTCTAATATCTTGTTTCCTTAGATTTTTGCATTCTCTAGCAAAATGTCCCATCTTGTGACAGTTGAAACATTCTACTTTTGACTTGTCATACCCTGCAGTATCACTTCTAATAATAGTGATCTTCTTTGTAGTTCTCTGGTAAAACTTTCTTGCCCTCATACTTAGTAATGCCAATTGCCACTTCAAATCTATTTCTTCAAGATCATCATCATGGATTTGCTCTAGGTCTTCATGAATAAGTTGAGACCCATTTGGTTGATTAGCCAGAAAAGCATATACTGTGGCATCACTAAGGGTAGCAGTACTATCTTTAGGACTAGCAGTATTAACATTAGTGCTAACAGTACTAACATCAGAGTTAGCAGTATTAACATTATTAGTACTGCTAGTGCTTGGAGCAGTCATAAAGGCCATGTTCTGAGTACTTGTACTTGCACCAACATATTTCTTTACTTCTTGTTCAACAATTTTGAAGTTGTTGTACAAATCATCAATACTCATAGTTTCAATATCATCCTTATTCATCTAGACAACTACATGAGTGTTCCACAAAGGAGGCAAGCTTCTCAACAACTTTGAATTTAGATCTTCTGGAGTGATAAACACACCCAAGATTGCAAGCCTACTAACAATCTTTTAGTGTCTGTTAAAGATAGAGTCAAGTAACTCTGAGCTTAAAGCATTAAAGTTTTCATATTGTTGCTTCAAAAGTGCCTTCTGTGTTTTCTTGGTAGCTTCATTACCTCCAAATCGAGTTTTAATAGCAGCATACAGTGTTTTAGCATCACTGTACTGACTAAAAGTAAGCAAATGTTCATTCGGAAGAGCCATAAGAAGCAAGCTTCTAGCCTTGACATAATTTTTCTTATTGATCTTCTCTTCAGCAGTTACAGGTACTGAATGCTTTGTAACTGAAGTGCCATTCTCCTGTGTTGTTTGAGGTACAGATACCCATGAATTACCATTCTCTATGACCTCCCATAGAGCATAATCCTGTACCTGGAAGTACTGCTTGATTCTTATCTCCCACATCTCATACTCACCAAGTTTGAGTAAAGGAAGTTTAGCAGTAGTGTTACTCTATGCAGATTCAAATTCCATGTCTTCTAGATCAAAGTTTCTTAAAGCACAAGCTCTGATACCACTTGTTGATCCCAATCCTTGATCGATTCTTTAGCTTGTAAAGAGTATGTTACCTTGGATAAATTTAAAATAACAATAGTAGAGACTTTGTGTGTATATTAAAGTGTATGCGGAATCTACACCTTAATACTCTAGAAGTAATATCAATGGAATAGTAAATTTGTAATGCAGTAGAATAAACAATGAATATAACCAATATACTTCAATATTATTAGACCAATAATACAAGTACTCTGAACTAGTACTAGGGTTTACAACCTTGAAGCATGCACGACAATTCTTAAAAGTATTCTTTCTAAAAGTATATTCAAGACCTTAACCTAGGACCTCCTTTTATACGTGAAGGAGGCCTTTACAAGATAACTACAAATTTTATAAGAAATTCTATAATTCTAAGCATATACGTATCTTCCTAATCTTTATAAGATATACATTCCGTACATATCTTCTTATGTCTTTATCTTCAAGCAACCTTCATGCAGCAGTACAAAATCTTCAGTAGTATTAACTTTAATATTGGCAGTACTAAATTGTTCTGGTAGTACTAAGTTCTTCTGGCAGTACTAACTTCTTGAACTAGCAGTACTATCTTGTGAAGATTTATTCCTAACAATTTTTACTTTCTTATCCACTAGGTTTTCTATCTCTTTGATAAAGTTCTTAAGGATCTCACTGGTTTCATCCTTAGTTGCTAAAAAGAAAACCCATGTAAACTTGCTATAATCATCACTGACTACTAAGCAATACTTCTTATGCATTAAGTTACTCATAAAAGTTAGACCAAACAAATCCATATGTAGCATAAACAAAGGCTTAGTAATGGGATTCAGGACCTTGGACTTACAAGAGGCTCTGTGTTGCTTTCCTTTAAGACAAGCAACACAGGTTTGGTCATTTTCAAAACATTTCAAAGGCAAACCTCTAACAAGATTTTCTTTCACAAGCTTATTTATGTTCTTAAAATTAATATGACCAAGCCTTTTATGCCAGAGCATTGATTCATCGGATGTAGCCTTTGCAACCAGACAAGTTAAACTCTCTTTAGGAACAATGTTCTTCATATCAAAACTATACATATTGTCTTCTCTAGGAATTTTAAAAAGTATCTGACTTTCATCAGGCAACTTAAAATTAGAAGATAGGACAAGACATTCAGTGTCAGTAAAAAGGACATAGTTCTTTTTGTCACACATCTGTGAGACACTAAAAAGGTTAAACTTTAACTCATTAACA
>BQNB010168524.1:0-11436 GCA_026074375.1 Tanacetum coccineum
TGAACTTAGCAATTACCTAAGATCTAAAACTATGCTATCTAATTTTTTTGGTTTTTATGGTTTTATGACAAGTTATTTATAAAACTGTGATCTAAACTATTATAAGCAAAAACAGATAATCTAATATGATTAATAAGCTAGATGAAACACAAATAAGCAATAATAAGCATACTGATTAAGCAAATAAGCATATAAGTAAATAATAAGCTATAATTGAAAATGAACAAGGAATTTAAAAATGAAACTTACTTTCTCCTCTAGCTAAACAAGAGGACCTATTAAAAGGCAGCTACAAGCTCTCCTAGCTTATTTATAAGCTAGGAGTTAAGTCCTTGGGAGCTCTTCCAAATTAAGCTCCCCTTCCAAAAGCTACAATCCATTAAGTCCAATGTAAATAGGTATTTTAAAACTGTTTTAAGAGTAAAAGTATGATTAAGGTAGGTTAAATTCTATCATGAGCTTATAGACTCATGAGAGCTGAATTTGAGCTTAAAAGAGCTTATTGAGACAAATTTTAGCTTATGAGTAAAAGAGATTAAGAACTTTTAAAAGCAAACACTGAATTTATTTAACTAAAAGCTTTGATTACATTATATAAGAGAGGATTACAACTGATTAAAAAAACAAATTACAATAAGCAAAATTCTATAAGCTACTCTAGGTGAAAAAGCTAGAAAAAGAAGATAGTGTGTGTGTGATGGTGTGGCCTTTTTATAGCAGCAGAAGAACATTCTAGGACCTTAGCTTCCATCAATCATCCACCTTTGATCATCTCTAATCATTAGGATCTTTGTTTTGGGCCGTTGGATCACTATAGGGACATCACACGATTTGCCAACGCTGGCAAACCATTTTGTTGAGGCTTACTTGTGCTTTTCTCTGGAGTAGAAATAGTACAAAAAACCCAATATCCATGTGTGCGTCTCCATGATGTCGTGGACTAGTGCTTGAGTGAGGTGCTTAGATCTCTTGATTTTACTAATCTCTCCCTACCATCTTGTTTAGGAGCTCATGAATAGACTTTCGTACCCTTTGATTTTAATTTGCCCCTTGATTTACCCTGGTAAATCATTGGAAGGGATGATGAATAGTAACTTGGATTTGGCGCCAAGTTTATAACTGAAACGAGTTAATTTAGTTGTATCTTTAGGAGAATAGCACAAATGGCCCTTGTCTTTGTTTATCCATAGTTCTAGTATAAAACGATTTTGAGAAATAGCAAGATTGGTCCCTGTGGTTTTATAAAAGGGCTATTGCGCTAAGGGCTTGGGCTTTTGGATCTGGTTGAGGCCCATTTAGGGTTTTGAGGCCCATTTAGAGTTTAGGGACTATTTTTGGACTTTTCTAAAAGTTGAGGGGTTATTTTGAAACACTTTGGGTCTTGTTGACTTTTGTTGACCAAGATTGACTGAAGTTGACTGTAGAATTGACTTTTTCTGGCTTTGGCTTCCGGCTTTTGTTCACTCTTTCGTTCTCGTGTTCGTGCTTGCCCGTTTTTGACGATTTTCTTGTGATTTTTGATATATCCGTTCCTGCACACACAAAACACAAATACAAACATATTGTTGCCATTTTTGGTCTGTTTTTGGTTTATTTGGGCTATTTTAAGCACAAATGGATATGTGTATTTTACACTTATCAGTGACACCATTACCTATAACAATAGCTCAGGAAAATTCAGAATATAGATCAACTAAAAGTCTGAAATAGGTGGTCATTGGAGGTGTCTTTTGAAAGTATTTTAAATTATGTGAAAGCTAAAAAATCATTTATAACAAAACATGACGTAAAATCATTTATAACAAAACTGTTTTGATGTTGGTGACTGCAATGAGCCCCTCACAAAAATAACTTCCTAATTTAATGGATTTAATTGTCTCTTTTTGCAATTTTCATCTAGTGTTCTTCTTCTTCTCCACATTTGATTTCCAGATACTGTAAAAAATGAAGCAACACTTATGTTTCCATCCTAATCATTAATATAAAATATAGAGAATTAGTGATTGGCTCATTGCAGTCACCAACATCAAAACAGTTAAAATAGACATGCATGATACATATAACTGTATTTTGTAGGGCTTCTAGAGTTTGCTAGTTTGTGTTTCTAATAAAATCGTCGTTCAAAAAAAAAGATACGACTGATGAATGACATGGTTCCCATCACAACTTTTTCGCCTAGCCTTACTAAATAGATCCTTTATGGGCAAAACCATTACACCTGGATTAATCGAGCCATATCGTCCTTGCAAAATTAGTTACCTTATACAAATAATATGCAATTATTACTCGAAAATTTGTTGAAGCAGACACGCCTTGTGAACACAACCACATTTGGCCACATTAACACAACAATAGAAACATGATTATAAATAATAAAGATAAGCGATTGTACCTGGTAATGAGTTACTTTAATACGCCGAGCTAAAGATATTTAAAAGAATCAGTTAGCCTAGAAGATATAATTACAGCTACTTACCCTCAATTTGCTTATTATTGTGATTCCAAATTACCCTTATTGATGTTGCATCCAAACCGACGTACCAAGAGGCTGCAAACCATGTTGGGATTCTATCTTTGAGTAAATTTTCAGCTCTTTTCTGTTGCTTCATAAGTGATTTGCATGCCTCAGCGTCCGCAAAAGTTACGTAGTACCGGACTCAAAAATACATGCACGAACCCAAAAATGATATCGTTTGTGAATCACAATAATTCTATTAGTGTCACTGCATATTCTGCACAAACCCAAAAGAGCTTACTATAATCATTCCTAATAGACAATAAATATAGCATTTATGAATCACAGTAATCCTATAAGCGTCTACCTGCACTGATTATGTTGCTTATGAGTCTGAAAGGCCTTGACGGGTTCAACATTTGTCTCCTACATCTTTGTTTTGACAAAATTCCACTTATTAAATCAACTTTATGGAAGTTAATAAAATTATTGAGAAAATAATAGCTTAATTTCCTCATTCGGATTTTACTAGCTTCAAGGGTAGTAGTTTCACTATAATAAACTAATCTCATATCAAATTGCAACAATTCCAAATCTATACATTTCCAAAAACATAACTAACCACATAAAAATACAAACTTTACCTAAAAAATTGAATATAAGGTCAAGAACACATTTAACACTAACCACGTCATCCAAATTATATCATTAACCACTCTAATCAACTAATCTCCGATCAAAATTTGATGATTCAAAATACATTTATACTAATTATAACAATTTAACATCACAAACTCTCAACACTTGAACCAAAAACACAAAAACCCAAACTTTACCTCGTAAACCACAAAACCAACGTGAAAACACATAGCATTGCGTAAACCCACATCACTAATCAACTAAATTGACAATCTTTATACCTTTAGACTTTGACCGAATACATAAAAAACCCAAACTTTACCTAAAAAAACCGATTACAACAACAAAGACGCGTTACACACACACCCCATAATCCAAATCGATACCTGTAACCATGCTAATAAACTAAATTCAATCGGTTTAACTTGAACCAAAAACATAAAACACCCAAACTTTACCTCAAAAAACACAAAACCAATGTCGAAAACACATAAACCACTAACCTCATTATCCAAACTACATCACTAACCCCCTGCTAGCTCTTTGATGTCTTCCCATGGTTTACAACCTAAACTTAAAAACCCAAAAAAACCCCAAATTACACATTAGAATCATCACTTTATCAACATATTTCTAAAGGACTCCAGTAATTTCAACAAAATCATCTAAAACTAAAAATCATGTAAAATGAATACACTTTTAGGAAACATAAATAAACCACAATTCATAAATTTCTAAACATAAAAAACAGATACCTGTAATCATATACGCGGATCTAGAATCCAAACAACGGACTTACCTTCATCTTGTTTATAGCCTAAAATCAAAAACCCACAAAAAACCCCAAATTTGACATTAAACAAATTTATAAAAAAAGCCGCATTCACCTTGAGTGATTTGGGTTCGATTCTTGTGATTGTTGCTTCTACCTTATCTGCTTCAGCGTGTTCTCCCTCAAAAACGCACCTTGAATTATAACCCCTAAAATTTGCCCAAAAAATAAAAGATTGTAAATTATTGGATAAAATAGGGTTATTGTCTACCTCACACTTACAAATTAATAGTTGTAACTTTCTTCAATGGGAGCTTCGATCTTCAGTTTGTCTAACTTTTTTATTGATTTTGCGGTGAATTTTTCATGTGTCTCAGTCGAGAGAGAAAACACATAGATGCTTTAGGTTGTGTGTGTGTTTTTTAGGTGTATATGTTGGATGGGAAGAAGAACGCGTGTCCATGAGTTAAGATACGTATTTTGTTATCAAACTAATATTGTATTAATATTAATATTCTACCGTAGATAGTATTGTAGGACAATAATAAAGAATTAGTTAATGTAGATTATGTGAGTGGGCTTAAAATACGGCTAATGTTATATTATTAATGTCTTTAAAACACTCTTATTTGATACTATTATTTTTTGAACTGATTTCTTCTACAAATTTAGACACACACTGTTGTCTGCAGAATCCAAAAAAGAAATTTGCTCACGATTATTGCTCTGTGAAATCAAATGGACCAAACGAATAAAGACATGTGAGCCATTGGTCAATACATTTGTCCTGAGAAAAAAAGTAAATCATAATTATTAATTGTACGTGGGTGCATCGCTGTAGGCTGCATGTAGCAAGGTGGGACAAATGAAGTAAACAAGAAGTGAAACAGACAAGAAACACAAATTCTACCTATCAAGGTATATGAGATCCCGATTAGATTTGGTTGGATGTACAAAAAAAATATGTGATGCATGGGAATTACCGAGATGGTGAAATATGAAGATACGTAACATATTTTCTTCAAATTTACTTAGCTACGTAACATATTTTTTCAATAGCCGATATAACTTGAATACTTTTAAATTTTAACCATGCTCGCTAACTTTCCACGCGGATTGATTAA
Source organism: Tanacetum coccineum (assembly GCA_026074375.1). Taxonomy (NCBI): domain Eukaryota; kingdom Viridiplantae; phylum Streptophyta; class Magnoliopsida; order Asterales; family Asteraceae; genus Tanacetum; species Tanacetum coccineum. Next base: position 4,991 of record BQNB010168524.1, read on the forward strand.
TAGACTCTTGTTTTCTTCCCCATTGAATTTGTTCTTCCTACACTCTTGTTTGTCACCAAAGAAAAAAAGTTAGTCCATATATGTATGCTATAGTTATAGCAGTGACATGATATCTATGCCATTTAATGTTTAAGTGGATGAAATATTGAAAAGTATGCAATTTAAACATTGAAAAGACGTCTCATCGTTTTTCTTCATTTCAAGTTTGAAATCATATGGCATAGTCGGGTATGTCATTTAAAAATAATATATATGAATTTGTTTTGTGTGACTCTTGGCCCTACCAACACCAATAGAAACAAAAGATTTCTCATTTAGTATGTCTCGAATGTATTAAGACAGCTTAGAGATGGCGTAGAAATTTCAGTTCAAAGTTATTAGGTGGCGAGGATGGAGACCTGGTGCAATGAGTCAAAGAAAATAAAAATTACTACGTAAACAGTTACTTTTTGCTTACTTATCCCACAAACTATATAAAAAAAACTAACATGCATATTCAACTTTCTCTTCGTTTAAACCATTTGTTTTTTTAATTGTTAAGATCATGTAAGTAGAAGATAAGTAAGAATATTTTGTACGAATAAATATCATTTCTCATCTTAGAAATAGCTTAGAAATAGCATAAAAATTGACTTATTTTTTAATGCATAAACAAAAGAACCAATAAGATATTACTGCCTGCATTAATGCGTTGATAATTTAATTTTATGCGTTGACGAGGCTACGAGGAGTGTCTTGTCGCTTATCTCGATTATTACATCGTATAGTACGAACCTCGTATTATTGACCCGGTACAAATAAAACACTTATAATAAAGCATTTTTTATGACGATTTGTGAAAAGTTTTATAAAAGTATAAAAAGGTCTAAAAATGTATAAATCATAGTGGGTATATGTTTAAAGGGTTGTGTTAGGAAGACCTCTTAATTCTATAAAGTACAAAAATTACCATCACTACGTCCCTTTTGTTTCCTTAGTTTACAGTGCAACACAATTTTTTTCCAAATTTTGTTTCGTATTTTTTAACAGTTAAATACTTTTCAGTTGTAAAACTTGATAATTTTTGTTCCGCACTTTTCGTTTTACAGTTTTATCACAAACAAAATTATAAAAATAAAAATAATAAAAAAAAACCGAAAAAGCTACGGGGGTCCAAATAACCACTACCATGTTTAAATCATATGTGGCATGAATAGGTCTAGAAGTTTTAAAAAGGTCCATAAGTGTGTTTGTTGAAACTAACGGTAGCAGTAAGCAGTAGTAGTTAGCAGTAAGCAATTAGCAATAGTAGTTAGTAGTAGCAGTTAACAGTAGCAGTTTAATTTATAAAACTGTTTGGTAGAATAGCTGTAACTGTAATTTTAATGTGTAAAATGACGTAATGCTAAATGTTAAATGTTAAATGCTAATTCAATGAGAATTGAGAAATTAACGTTTTTATAATTATATAAATGCTAATTGCTTTCTTCCAAACGAGATTTGTAATAATGCTTAATGCTAAGTGCTAATTGCTTAAAAATGTTCTCAAAAGCTGTCTACCAAACACACTCTTAGTCTATTTAAGTGTTGAGTGTATTTTGTTATATGAGAAATATTTATAAATAAGTTTATCCATAGAGTAAATAGGTTTATAATATAAAGGGGTTTATAAATTAATGGAGTTTCAATTGTGTAAACCTTTTAATAGTTACATTATGGTAGATGTCCTTAGTGATATTCTCTCAATTACGGGCTTAAGAAAACGTAAAATTGACTACACATATATTAACAATAAATTGATTGATATCAACCTAGTTGTATATAATAATAAACGAGTATATATGCATAGCAACGAGATCTTATAGGTGTATGCATATTTGTTCTTATAAACCGTGTATCTTTGTTTCCGGTTCTTATTTTCTATTTTTTAATTTTGATATAATGTTAGAACATGTTTTAATAAGTTTTAATTTATTAGTTTTATTTTTAATTTATAAGTTTTTAGATTTAAAAATAGAAATACACCCTTAATATATAGTATAGATAAATTATATATAAAAAAATATATATACATATAACCAAGTTAGTGAGATTAGTAGCAATTTTTTTATTAACAAAACTTCATCTGTTTGAATTTTCTATTCCATCAACTACTCCATCCGTCGAGTTTACATACTAGAAAAATACTATTAACAACAATTATTTAACAACAATAGAGAAATCGTTATTAAATTGTGTATTTAGCATCTAATTTTAGCAAGGAAATTGTTAACAAAGTTGTAATTTTTTTTAGCAGCAAAAAAATTAGTTAGTATTTCTACAAATAACCATAAATATTTGTTGCTAATTTAGCAACCACTAAGTAATTCGTTGCATTTTCAAATTAGCACCGATCGAATTTGCATCAATTGATGTTAGTTGCTATTTTGATATGTTGCATAAAATAAGTTGTTGCTAATGACACATTTTCTAGTAGTGTTATATGTCTATCTTCACAAAGCTAAAGTGTACTTTGGTACCAAACTTGATTAACTAGGACTTTTACTACCCAAATAGTATGAGGATGTAAACAAGTACCGTAAAGCTGGAAACTCGGTACGTTAAGGCCGTGACTTATTTCCGTTAGCTTTTCAAAGGGGGTAACGTAAGGTTTATCTCTTCTTTCTTCTCTCGGAAAAAAAGTTTAATGTTCATAACTTAAAATTTGCAAGTGACTTCATTTGCATGTGTGCTTATGTTATTATTATTTAGCATTGCATAAAATTGGCAGATCCATGACCCATAATTGGTTACACAAAAAAAGAAAAAAGAAAAAAAATTGGCATATTCATCAATATACTAGATATTTTTTTTTGTTAAAGGGTTGTTACCCAAAATACTAGCATGCACTACATATAATTATAGTAATACACATAACAAAAGTGAAACGCCGTCGTTTTTGACGGCTTGGTACAGTAATATGAACAGTACCCGGCCCACTGGGCTCGGGTACTGTTCATCGGCCCAAAAAAAAAAAATTAATAATCCCGCTCTCCTTCTTTGGCCAAAAATAAGAAAAAAAAAATTACGGGACGTACTCTCATTTTTAACTATTTACGGCTTTCTATCGGCCTGGGGCAAAAAAAAAAAAAAAACGCGTGATTGCCATTTAATATAAGAACAAAAGAAACTATCAAACATGAGACCGAAAAAATAAACCCGCACAAAATAATATGAAAAAAAAATTACTCATTTTACTACGTCGTTTTTGACTTGCTGCTACAGTAAAATGAACAGAACCCGACCCACCTTTGGGCTCGGATAACTGTTCTATACGCCCGAAAAAAAAAAACTTTATAATCCCAACTCCTCCTTACTTTGCCAAAAATAAAAAAAAAAAATTAACGGGACGAAATTCAATTATATACATAAACACATTACGAAAAAGTAATCGACGTCGTTTTATTTTACGTCTGCTCGTAATATGAACATTGGTTCGGCCCAATGGCTCCCATTTTTGGGCCCCCACCTTTTTTTTAAACGTCGTGCTACATACTATAACAGTGTTCGACCCAATGAGCTCACAGTTTGGGCCGGACCCACTTTTTTTAAAAAAAAGAAAATTACAAAAGTACTGACTTATTCATATCAAAAAATACCCGCGTCATGAGGCCCAACACATAAGCTCATATAAAAAAAACAACCCGCACAAAATAATATTAAAAAAAAAATATGTTCGGCACAAAAGTGATACGACGTCGTTTTTTACATACGTCGTGCTACAGTAATATGAACAGTGTTCGGCCCAATGGGCTCCCAGTTTGGGCCGGCCCACTTTTTTTTTTTTTAAATACGCAATACAAAAAAAAATACTCGACACAAAATAAAAAAAGAAAATTACAAAAGTACTGACTTATATAAAAAAAACCACTATTAAACATAAGACCAAAAAAATAAACCCGCACAAAATAATATTAAAAAAAAATTTGTTCGGCACAAAAGTGATACGACGTCGTTTTTTACGTCATGCTACAGTAATATGGCCACTTTTTTTTTATAAATACGCAATATAAAAAAAAATACTCGGCACAAAATAAAAAAAGAAAATTACAAAAGTACTGACTTATTTAGATCAAAAAATACCCGCGCCATGAGGCATAACACATAAGCCCATATAAAAAAAATCACTATTAAACATAAGCCCGAAAAAATAAACCCGCATAAAATAAAAAAAATAGGAAAAAACAATTAAACCCGCAACTATGCGCGAAAAATTAACGTCCCGCAGCAACACGCGGGTAAACATGCTTGTTGGTTATTATATAATATATCGTTACTAATAAAAAACTACGTCGTTTTAAGATGTCCAAAATATGTGGCCAACCAAAGGTCCAAATAATGGTCCAAATCAAAAAAAGAAAAACAGTAGCCGGTCCAAAGTTTTAACTTTTAACTATGTACAACTTTTTTATATAACAATCTTTATTTATAAAATATATAACACATAACTACCGATTCATTCAGATAAAAAAATACCCGTGAAAAGATTTTCGAATTACGAACTAAACAAGCTCAATATTGCAATGCTTCTGACATACGTGCAATTTTATAAAAAATGTTGAAGGTCAATATAAATAGAAAAAAAAATTACAAAACGTACCCTCAACTTTTAACTATTTACAACTTTTTTATATAATAAACTTTATTTATCAAACATATAACACATATCTATCGATTCATTCAGATCAAAAAATATCAGCGCAAAGATCTTCGAATTGTGAACAAAACGAGCACTTCATTCGAAATTGATTCGCAAAAATTTATGCCCCGCAGCAACGCACATGCTTGTTGTAATTATGCACTGCAAAATTGAGCTAAACCCATGACCCGTAATATTCAAGTCAATTCACATCTGGATTGGAACAGACCAACATTTACATGCAATTAAGCACTTTTAAAATTGATTCCGGCCACGTTAAGTAACAACTCATAATAAATTACTAATATACACATTGAGTGACAAATCCATTGTCGTTTTGACAATGGGCCACTTTGCTACAGTAATGGGCTCCCATTTTAGGTCAGCCTGATTTTTTTTTTTATTATTATTTTTTTAAATTTGTATGCACAAAGTAGGAGGGAAAAAAAATATTACAAAAGTTCCGATTTATTCAGATAAAAAAAATATCCGCGGAAACATCTTCGATACCTAATAACTTTAAAATAATCGATATGGTCACAAACGTACAACTCATTATATTAAAAAAATATACACATTGAGTGACAAATCCACTGTCGTTTTGACAAAAAAAAAATAGAAAACGGACCCTCACCTTTTAACTATTTACGATTTTCTTACACAAAAATTCCCGTAAAAAAATTTACAAAACCGTCCCAAAAAAAGAAAATATTCGGGAAAAAATTAGCCCGTCCCAACGCAAAAAAAAAATTCCCGAATCGTACAAAAAGAGGAAATATCCGGGAAAATATTAGCAAAAAAAAACCCAAAATTAGCCTGAAATCTGGCCTAAAGTAAAAAAAAATACAAAACGGTCCCTCAACTTTTAACTATTTACGATTTTCTTACACAAAAAATCCCGTAAAAAAATTAACAAAAAAAACACGTCAAGTTTTTATTGTTCACAACTTTTTTACATTCATCGGCCCAAAAAAAAGATATCGAACCGTCCCAAAAAAAGAAAATATTCGGGAAAAAATTAACCCGTCCCAACGCAAAAAAAAAATTCCCGAATCATACAAAAAAAGGAAATATCCGGGAAAAAATTAGCAAAAAAAAACCCAAAAATAGCCTAAAATCCGGCCCAAAGTAAAAAAATACAAAACGGACCCTCACCTTTTAACTATTTACGATTTTCTTACACAAAAATTCCCGTAAAAAAATTTACAAAACCGTCCCAAAAAAAAAATATTCGGGAAAAAATTAGCCCGTCCCAACGCAAATTTTTTTTCCCCGAATCATACGAAAAAAGAAAATATTAAAAATTAGCCCCGCATAACGCATCGCCCAAAAAAAACATCCCGAAACGTAAAAAAATTATTCGGGAAAAAATTAGCCCCGCCGCAACGCGCGGGTTCTTTTGCTTGTTAATAACACATTCGCATGGCAAAGCTGAAAGCACACATAATGGGCCACATTCACATGTTGGGTCAGACTTAAGGCTAGTGGCCCATATGCACTCTCTAGTCTCTATTAGACAAACGTATTTTTTTTTAATATATTTTTGGATATGTCAATATATATAAAATAAACTTCATGGGTTCATCTAGGGGTGTTTATCGGTTCAGTTTGGGTTGTTCGATTTATTCGGTTCAGTTAGTTTGGTTAATTCTTTTTAAATGTAACCGAAACCGAACCGAACAAAATTCAAATTGGATTAACCGAAAACCGAACCCCCATAACTGAAAAACGAACCGCATAACCCGAAATTATATGTTCATTTCTTTTTAGCAAAAAAAATATAAGATTA
>BQNB010168529.1:0-7500 GCA_026074375.1 Tanacetum coccineum
ACGTAATCAACGACCACAAAATCGGCAGGAAAGAAGAATGTTCCAACTTTCACAAAAACATCCTCGGCGATGCCGGTTGAAGTAGAAATCGTTCGGTCAGCAAGTTCAAGTGTCATGCGGGTTTTGGTCAAAGCTGGGAGACTTAGTTCTTTCCAAATGGAGAGATGCATTAGGTTGATGCTTGAACCGAGATCGGCCAAGGCTAAGCATTCATTCATCTCCGGAAAGTCACACGCTATAAGAAATCTACCGGTCTTTGTAAACTCAATTATCTTATCTTTGTCATTGAGGAGCTTTCTAAACATTGGTGCAAATTTGGGCATGTACAGGAGAGCGTCCGCGAAACTTAGCTCGAAATGGAGATTCCGAAAAATCTCCATAAATTTTAAAGCTAGAAGATCGTCTTTTTCACAGAGTTTCTCTTTGTTGGCCCTTGAAGGATATGGAAAGGTTGGTTTAGTCTTTGAAGCAACAACGGGCTCACCAATTTGGTTATCAGTTTGGACCACCGGAGGTTGGACGTTTTCGGTGCTTGGTTGCACCGTATCCTTTGTCACCTCGGGTTCATTTTCCATCTCTTTAGGAGGAGAAGAAATTTGAGGTCCATTATAGGAAACACCGCTTCGGGTAGTGATTGCTTTTACATCACCTTTCGGGTTAGCAATGGTGTTGCTTGGAAGAGAACCCGAGCCCGAAGTGGAAGTGGTATTACTATTTACGAATTTGGTGATCAGGTCTGTTATATTTGCCATTTGATTTTGCATATTTTGCATAACCGCGTCATTAGCTTTGACGTAGTTATCAAAATCGGGCTTAGACACACCAGGTGCTGGTGGAACTGGAGCTTGAAAAGTCAGGGGTTGATTAATTTGGGGTTGATAAACTTGTCCTTGATTGAAATTTTTACCCCTATTTTGGTTAAAATTGTTCCCCCGATTTTGGTTGAAATTGATCCCCCGATTTTGGTTGTTTTGATGGTTTTGCATAGGAGGAAAACCGGGAGGTCGAATTTGGTTTGCAACCATCTGAGGTCGGTAACTGGCATTGCCTTGGTTGTAGTTAACTGCGGCGGCTTGTGACACGTATTCTTGGCTATTGTCACGATAAATGTTGCATCGTGGCTGGCAAATTTTGGAGATGACCACCCCCGAAGTTACACAACTTTTGCTCGATTGTTTTTAAGGAGGCGGGAGCTGGGGTTTGGTTTTTCTTATCGAGAATCAATGCTCTAACCATATCTTTCAGCTCATCAACATCGGATAAAAAGGCTGGGTGGATAGGCTGTACTCACTTTGGAAAACAATGGCTCTTGATTCGTGATTGACGAACTTTTGGACTTGTCTCGAAGATTTTTAGGTATTCTCAAGGCATTTTTATCCAGAAAAGTTACACCAAACGGAGTTCAATGAATCTTATAATTCGAAATTTTCTGGGGAATTATAGAATGTATCGAGTTGATGCAATTCTGAAAACCCATGATGCGGGCATCCCCTAAGAAGATCATTGAATCGGTCCCATGCCTCGTAAAATGTTTCATCAAATTTTTGTTGAAATCTTGTGATTTCATTTCGAAGATTTGTTGTTTTAGAGGGAGGGAAGAATTTGTTAATGAATTTCGAAACAAGATCATCCCATGTAAGAATCGATCGAGGGGGCTCTTTTTCAAGCCCAATATCGGGCGGCCTCCCTCGAGGCGAAAAATAGGAAAGGCATAAGCTTAACGACGTACTCTGGGCAGTCGGGAACTTCATCGTAGAAGTGATCTTGTTGAAATATCGGATGTGAGCATGTGGGTCTTCTTTATCGTGTCCAAAAAATTGCTTGTTTTGAACAAGATTAAGTAGACCATGCTTGATCTCAAAGTTGTTCGCGGTAATTTCGGGAACAACGATCGCATCCTCGTAACCCTCGGTGGGTGCTTCGAGTAATTGCGCCATAGTACGATTATCGGCCATCGTAACTATGGGGATGATTGAAAGTTTCCTTGATTGTTATTTGGTTTCTCAAGATTGGGTGATTTCAACAGATGTTTGTCGGACTTGTTGTTGTCGAGACATTACGGGCTTGAGAAACGGTGCGCATGCACAAAATGAAATATAAAAATGAAATTTACATAATTTATTTTTTGGTTTCTCAAATGATTTATGCCCAATGTATTTTTAATCGGACAACGAGGTAGGGACAACTTCAACCAAATATTACATCCTTCTAGTAGCTCTCGAAATGAAAAAACGCACAGCGTGGAGTGGAGGAGTAGGATAGCGCGAAGTTATTTCTCCTTACGGGTCTTAGTTCTTGGAAACAACCATCCTTAATACACTTTTTGATTGTTATTCAAATCGGAGGTGGAGCCGTACGTCGTAAGAGACACAAATGGCAAGTTTTTAAATCTTTTGTTCGACTTGGGAACCAACAAGTTCACCAGAATTTATTATGATAATACCTCAATTGAGAATATTATATTTTGGTATTTTTACCAACTTGTGAATTTTATTTCTTGATTAAGACAATGTTTTTATATTTTTAGTTTTTTCTTGTTTTATAAATATATACTAAAAAAAAGAAATGAAAAATATTTTTGTATTTTTATAAAAATAAAAGAGATATTCACAAATTCAAACACAATTTGTTAAACGTAACGATAATTCGTTTCACAGCCTCCCCGACAACTGCGCCAAAAATTGACTCGCGGAAACTTACTCCTTTTTATATATAAATAAACGTAAATAAATATAAATATATAACAAGGATCAAATTCCACAAAATCAATGAAACCGGAGGTAGTATAGAGTATCTCCGGGTCGTTATGCCGCAACGAGGCTTGAATGGAAAATCAAATGACGAATTGATAATCGATGTTTAAATATGACAAGGATATGATTGGGCACTAAACCTAATAAGCAAATGCACGAAAAGATAAGCAAGGAAAATAAGCTAGAGCAGGCATAAAGGCTAGATATTAGTATAAAAACCCTTTAAAAACTTTTATACTAAGACACTAATAAACTCAAATAAAGCATTAAAACAAACCAAATAAGCGAGACTAACTCTAAATAAGCAAATTCAGCAAGCAATTAAACAAGGTAAGCAGGAGAAATTCAGCAGTACTAACAACAGTTCTAACAGTACTAACTACCAGTACTATCTTGGAGTTAGTACTGCTAGCTTTGAGTTAGTATTGCTAGCTTTGAGTTAGTACTGCTAGCCTTACAAAACACAATGAAACAAGAAATAAGCCAATAGGTTAAAACACGATATTTACTACCACTAATAAGCACTCAGGCATAAGAATAAGCAACTAGAATAAACTAAAAATGGCAACGAGCTAAAAGCTACAAACTGATAAACTATTTAAAATACTTTGAAAAGGCAAATAAGCTTAAATAAGCTCTACTAAAGACAGTAAACGAAACTGGGGCTTAATCTACTCTAAAAAAGCTAAGGAAATCTTAAATAAGCAAAAATAATAAGCTAATAAGCAATAATGAACCAATAGTACTAACATTTTTAACTACCAGTACTAACCTAGAGTTAGTACTGCTAGCTTTGAGTTAGTACTGTTAGTTTTAAAATCCCAAAAGAGAACTAGCATTACTAAACCATGGTTAGTCTGCTTGTTCAAATACCCCCCTTAAGTTTTCACAAATTACTTTTCTCTTTATTTTAAGCTGATTTGGTCCTAAATTGTTAAAAACAGATTATTAAATAACCAAATAAGACATTTATAAGCAGATTTTAATCAATAATAAGCACTTAAATAAGTTAAATCAATCTAACAGTATTAACTAAACATACTACCAGTACTAACTAAGAAAGTGACACAAACTATTTTTAAACTAACAACTAAGCAAGATAAGCACTAAACATCATGATAAAGCATAAATAAGCAAATATAGGTAACAAATAAGCACTATAAGCAGTTCTACAGTAAATAAGAAAAATAAGAAAAAGAGAGACTTACAACACCCTTGCTCAAAACAGGGTTAAACAAAGAATCTACAAGCTCTAGCTTGTGTAAAACAAGCTAGTAGTGTCCATAAGCCCATCCAGAACTGGCTTATCATCCATAAGCTGTGGTATATTTGAGTGTGGAATTTTCTGTGACTTTACTTAACTTCTTAGTATTTGAGTTAAAACAAATGACTTATATGATTTTATAAGACTTAAAACATATTAAGTAATGCTTTTAACAAAGGAAATACAAAGATTCAAGAATTGACTTAAAAACTCTAAATTTGCATTAAGACGAAAATTAAAGTTACAAGACTTGGAAAAATAAAATTGCATAAAAATAAGCTGAAATTTAACTAAGAACTAGATTCTTTTTTTTTTGTTTTTGGGTTACAATGGCCCTATTTATACTAAAACGAATTAAGGTCTTGGTTTCTTGGTCTTCCTTCTCTTCTTTCTTCTGTGTTTCTTTGTAGAGACAAAAAAACCAAGTGTGCTTGTTGTGTGAGGTGATTCTAAAACAAATCCCAGCCTTTAATTTCTTTTTGTGCTTCTTTTGAGTCAATCACAACCATCGAAAATCTTGGAAAGTGGTGGGATTGCCAACTTGGCAATTATACATGGGGAGGTGGTGATAGTGGAGGAGGGGGAGATGTCTTACCCAAAGGGTTGTAGAGGTTGCAGGGTTAAAAGGGGTAGGAAGAACACCGTGATTTGTATCTGGGCTTTGTTAGGTGGGAAAAATGGCTTTGGGTAAGTTGGCAGCTTTGACCCCTCAAGTTGTACTTCACCCAATTTCTAATTTCAGCCCTTGTCTTTTTATTCTTGTAATACAACTTGAGGTTTGGAAATTTTAGTCCCTCAAGTTGTATTTTCTTCACTTGGTTAACTTTTGACTTTGTCGGGGTTGACTTTCTGACTTTGACTGACTTTGGCTTCGATTTGACTTTGTCTTTTCCATTCCGTGCTTGGTTTGGTTGTTTTTGCCTTTCTTTTTGTCCTTTTCTTGAATATCCGTTTCCTACACAATTCAAATGCAAAACATACAAATACAATGTATTTTTGGTACGTTTTTAGTCATTTAAGTCCGTTTTTAATGGAAAATGGTATGTGTAATTAAACATATACCAAAACACTATTAATCTAACTTACTTTCGTAGGAATCACGGTTGCATTTAGCATATGCAACAAGCCTTTTAAACCACTTGGTAGCCCAAGTGGACAAGTGAAGTCTCGTGAGGGTTTTTAGGGAACACACCCACAAAGTTCATTTACTTGTACACGGTTTTTAAAAAAGGTTTCAAACTTATTTTTTTGTTTTCAGAAAAGGTTTACGGCGTAACAATGTGGATTTAAATTTTTTATATTTGAACTAAGAAGGTTACGGCGTAACAAGTACAAGACTTTACGCCGTAATAATATCTGTTACTGCATAACCTAAGTGAACCTTACTACCACATGAATACGAGTCAAGGGGACTTCGAATTCTACTTCCTTATAGAGAGAACCTGCAAAATAAAGTGAGAAACCAACAAAAACCAACTAATATACAGGATGAAACATAAAAAGATAGGCATGGGGTGCCCCCATGAAGCGCTTGTTTTTGTTCGAGTCTCTAGCTTGACTCTACCCTTATTTGCTAAGTAATAGTGTGTTCCTCCCCTCACTTGAAATCAAGTGCGAGTGAGGGTAGAAATGGATACCATAAGGGTGTAAATTTGCTTCTGGGTAGGGAAATGATAAATTAAAACTATACTGCTGATGAGATTTCATTTCCCTATTTGTCTTACCAGTTGCGTGTGATGATTGGCTTAATTGGTGTTTTAATTTCCGAATGAAGTTCTCAAAATCATATGTCTTTAAGAGCTCCTTTAAATCCTTAACAGGGTTACTAACTATCTTTTCAGAAACCCTGGTGTTATCACTAAACTCCTCCCCAAACCCGTTTAAATGCTTATTCAAAATAGGATTAGTAGCCGATGCTACATAATTGTCATTAGGTGGTGTGATGTGAACTGTCTGAGGGGTTAAAGGTTGCATTACATGTTCATGTAGAGGAATATCATAATCATGTTCCTCTTCTTTTGCCTTATTATAGACTAGTCCTAGTGGCATATATGGTTGCACTATTCGTTTAAGGTTTGGTAAAACGTGTATGGGATGTGTGAGTATTTTCCTAGCCTTTTCTCATTCTTGATGTAATATCACAACTTTCATTAATGTCCCTTTTATCCTCTTAAATTTCCTCAGGAACTACAATCGCGCAAATAGTTTCACTTGTTCTGTAAGGTTTACTAGAAATTGCGTGGGTAGTTATGAGGAACAAAAACTCAGTTCTTTTACGTATTATTCCTTACCCATGGTTGTTCTTTCTTAATATTTTCACTGTATTAGTAAGGATTGTTTGGGTTAATTGATAAGCTTTTTCCTTTATGTTCTTTGTTGTAGTTTTAAGTGCCCTTATGTTTGAGTCCGTGTTTTTGATAAATTTCCTAATCCATTCATTATCAGCGGCTGTTTTGATTTGACTATTTGCAAAACTTTGATGAAGGTTTCATCTAAGGATTCTCATATACTTGCTCGTCAATGCCTTATTCACTCTTTTTTGAGAGGGCACTCCATGGTTAGATGTGCCCCTTCACAATTCTTGAAACTTGCTTGAACAACATGAATATTTTCTTTAGGTTTCTTTGTATCAACGTTATTCGGGCTATCGTTGATTCGGTCCCTAGTGGTTGCTTCATTCCTCCCCCCCCCCCCCCCCCCCCCCCCCCCCCCCCCCCCCCCCCTTCCCTTTCCCCCCCCCCTTTTCCTTACCAATTTATGTGATGTTCTGCCATGACTTGTATTGATATAAGGGCTTGAGTTGGTGTCATCAGAGGAATGAATAATCTAGAGTCGAGCACTCTGCGGGTAGGGATGTCTAATCTAGTGTAGAAGATACGAATCTTCTGTTGGCAGTTCAGATCATGATGCGAACATTTAAACAGCAGATCATTCTACCTTTCCTAAGCATAATATAATGTCTCGTCCATCTCTTGTTTGAAATTGCGGATTATTTCTAATTTCTTGGTAGTTTTGAAAGGTGGACAATATTGCCTAATGAATGCTTTCTCAAGGAGATCCCATGTAGTTAATAGCTTTACTGAAAGTCTGTTTATCCATTTCAAGGCTGGCACCTTGAGTGTAACAGGGAACACTCTAAGCATAACGGCATCGTGAGTGACTCCGAGGAAGTGGAAAAGATTTGCGATCTCTAATACCCTCCGCACATGTTCATGTGCATCCTCATCATCGGTACCTTTGAAGAGTTTTCGTCTTAATTTTCCTCATAAAGTTGCTATTGATCTCGAACTCGACATCATTGCCGATCTTAGATTTTACCACGCCTGGTCTAATGTCTTCTTGGACCCAAGCCAGGTATTGCTTTATGGTGAGTGTGTTGATATCAACGTCGTCTTCCATATTAACAATAAAACTAGCAGAACATACTTACAAAAATATATACAGAAATTCAAATTATAACTAATTTTAGCTCCCCGGAAGCGG
>BQNB010168529.1:12500-13879 GCA_026074375.1 Tanacetum coccineum
AGGCCCTAAAAATGACCTAAAAAGCTGCTAGAATGACTAGGGTTCGTCTCCCAAAAGTTATACAAAGTTACACACCTAAAATCAGTTTTGAGTATATAGTAAAAATGACGCGATGTCGTCGCTTTGAAGTCTTGACGCCGTCGCCACGTGGATGATTCTAGATCCTCTTTAAGTCGGTCATGTCCTGACGCCGTTACTGGATTTCTGACGCTATCACGATGAAGATCCTGACATCGTCGCTTTATGATGGCGATGCCGTCTCCACGCGATGTATGCACAATTCTTCATGATTCTTGGTGTAGAGTCGTAACCTTGTCCGTTTCTTCTCCAAATGAGCCCAAGTCACGTGCATTTCCTCTAAATGCCATGCAAGTGCTAAAAACCTAAAAACAAACGAGTAAGCATATAATCTAGGCATATTTGCATGATTTAGGGGGTTAAATGGCCTCGAAAAAGTGTATAAAATGACACCTCATCAAGTATCGAGGCAGGATAGGTAGTTTACTCTACCTAACGGTAAGTAGGCATGATATCATGTTTAGTGTTGTCCTTTGTGCACGCTTCTAAGAGGTCCCCAAAACCTCTCATCTTGAAGCGGTTAAGCGTATCTTCTGATACATTAAAGGTGTTACGCACTTAGGATTATGGTATCCTAAAGGGACCGGCATAAAAATCGTAGTATATGCCGACTCTGATCATGCGGCAGATTATGTGGACAGAAAGATCACTAGAGGTATTTGTACGTTCGTGGGATGTTGTTTAACATCTTGGTTCTCGAAGAAATAAACCGCTCTTGCTATATCCACTACCAAAGCCGAGTACGTAAGCACCGGAAAGGCATGTCAACAAGCACTATAGATGAAACAAGCTCTTATCGACTATGACATTCGACTCGACGACGTCCCAATCATGTGCGACAATAAAGGCACGATTGACTTTAGCAAAAACCAGGTGCAACACTCTCGAACTTTACACATCAAAATCCGTCACCACTTTCTTCGTGATAATGTCTATAAAGAACATATCTTTATTGAAAAAGTGTCGTCCATCGACAATATCGCCAACATTCTCACGAAACCCCTTAAACGTGAATTGTTTAACTATCTACGTCTTGGTTTGGGAATGGTGGAACATATTCCATAAATCATTTCTCTTTTATTCTGTCTCGGTTCTAGTCCGTGTTCCACTCCGTATCGTGACAACTTAAAAACTTTGTCCGCAGTACTTTAAGCATTTTTAATTCGCGAAATGCAAATTAAAATGTCACTCCTTTCGTAAAAATTTTCTGTCAACAATCGAGTCCAAAACCCTCTGCTGAAGGCGGTCCCCATATCTCGGGCGGCTCCCTGATTAAATTAGGGGGCCCCCATATTGATATG
>BQNB010168534.1:0-13878 GCA_026074375.1 Tanacetum coccineum
TTGAATATTAGCTTTCCTTGCCACATATTTGATTACACCGTTTGATATCACAATAATAATACGGACTAATATTCATATAGTTTGCTGAAATAAGAAATCCAAATACTCCTTAAAGCTGTTTTTTTGTTTTATTATGATGAGAATAATCGAATATTTTACTCTGTTTCTGAAAGTTGTCATTTATTTATGTGTGCAGAGGGTTGTTTTACTGAATACATGTGTCCTCATGTCTAATTTTAAGCTAGCTTATAACCTACTTCGACGCCCAGTTATTTAGTGATTCGGTATGGATAACCATGTTCTCAATAGCACATCAGCTGCAAGTGAAAACCCATAAAGCTACCCGCTGACGCACATCCTTGGAGTAGGAGATATTTGTTTTGTCGACAATAATAGCGAGGGAAAGGCATCAGGTGATCTTATGTATTATAGCTGGCCAACCTGGATGATGTGGAAAAGATGTTAAGGTAGATCTTAGTTCAAAAAGTTAAAGTAACGTGTTCACCCTTTCTTCCCTTATTCTAATTAAACAATATCTTACATATGCTTTATCATCTATATGCAGAAGTTGTGATTCATCATTTGGACTAGGTGTCACTAACAAAGACGATGAACTTCGTTGGTTTACATCAGCTCACGTTGAGGGTACTGAAGAAGCAATTAAGATGGGTTTTAAATTCCCATGTTCTGAGCCAAGTGGTTTGAAAAATATGTTACCCAATAATGATTCTCCAGCATCAAATAATCAGAGGTCTAGCTGCATCTCTGAAAGCAAACACGAGTATCATATAGAAAATCAGGTTAGTCAAGTTTCATTTGTGACAGGAAGCTCGAGAAGCTTTCACTTTCACCAATTAAACATTCTTATGGTTGCGTTACTCTAGCTGTTATTACTGATTATCGATTCAATATTTGTTCTTTGTGTAGTGTCATTTTGTTTGCGCGTTAAATGACAGTGGGTTATGCTGTCAAATGTCCAGCTATGCCTTAAAAATTATGTCTTAACTATGTAATTCCAGTATAATTGATAGATCAATATGCATAAAAAGCAGTTGAAGCATCTGAATCAGACGGAAGGAAAAAAAGTAGTATTGTTTCAGTAGGCAAACGACCCGACCCAAAACACATTGACTGAGGGGGTTGCAAACTCCCCGCAGCGGAGCGCGGGCACACCCCCTCGTTTTATAACATTTATATAACACAAAATAGTTATATAACGATACAATAGGCAGGATACCCGACCCGCAAAGCACCGGTTTGACTCGACCCGGAAACCACCCTCACACAACCCGCCCGTTTACCCGACCCAGAAACCACCCACCTGACCCGAAAAACCACCCGCAACCCGCCGGTATTTACGAAATAGCCACTCGGGTAGTTACGAAAAAGCCTATCGCACTATGTGTCAAATTACGAAAACTACACTCACTTTATTTTTTTTACAAAATACCCCTCCCCCTAACGCCTGTTAAGCAACGACCGTTTGTTTAGTTTTTTTTAAATTTACAAAAATAGTTCTTGGAGTCGGTCGTTAATTAACGAACGTTAAGTAAAGACCGTTAACTTAATTTTTTTTAGCAATTTACAAAAATAGCCCTTATGGTTATCAGTTTGTTGCAGTGTTAGTCCCTCTCGCTTCGCGACGGAGCGCGAGTAACCCACCTCGTAGAAACACATTCCTCAATATAACCAGGTTATACGTATAGATGGATCCCAACTTTTTTTTATTTAAAAAAAACACATTTATTTAAGATAAAAATAAAATTAAATAATATCAAAATAGCAAAAAGTAAGAAGGAAAAGAAATTGCACAATAAAAAAAAGAAAACTTACTATTCTAATACTATAGATAAAAATGCTAAAGGAAACCTCAAAATTTTATAAGGTAACTTAGGTGGTGTTTGTGATAACGTCTAGATTTGGTTGTTTTAGGATGCGTTATCTTGGTTTTATATGTACTAATTGGCAAAATAATACTGCTTTTACCCCTGTCATTGTGCAAAATGAGTTTCTTGTGTTGCAGCTAGCCAAAAGACACAAATTGAAGAAAAGAAGCTGAGAAATGAGTGCTAATTTGATATTTGATTTGAAGATCCATTTGGAACAGTGAAATATGCACTTTGGGTCATAAAGATATGGTATGGATTGGCCCGAGGGACAGAAAGTTGATCAGAAGATAAAAGACGAGGAAAAGTAAAGATCGCACTTTGCGACGAGCACTATGCCGCCCGACAGGAGGCATTGCCGCCTGACAGAGAGCTCGAATGGATTGCCTCCCGGCGCAAGTGTTTGCCGCCCGGCAGGACCACGATGTCAGTTACATTTTTACAATTATAAGCGAATTAATGAGCCATTATGCCTGGAAATCGATCATATACTTGTATTATCAACTGAGGGGACTTCCATTAACTTCCTAAGTCGGTTTGGAAGCATTATATATAGTTGGGGTGATCTTAACCTAGATATAACACACAAAAACCACTTAACCCTCAATTAGGTTAAGTTTTCACCACCTTTATTAATCCCAAAAGCTGTAGAAATATCTCTGCAAATCAAGGAGAGTGTAGGACGAATTTAAAGGAAGAAGCACCACTCTTGGAGTTACGTTGATTGCGGCGGAGGCCCTTGGCTACAACACCAAACCTATAGGAATCTTTGTAGGTATTAATCTTTACAAATATTTCTAAAGATTTGTCTTTATTTATCATTTGAATGTTGGATTTGTGAAATGAATTTATATATGGAGTAGTCTTATAATACTTATGTGTGGAATGAAATGAATTTGGTAAAATGTTTGATTCTGTATGAATGATGATTTTTGCAAACATGTGGTTTATTTATGTCTTGAGTTCTTTTCTTTGATTTGTGGTAGAATACCCACAGAATCATAGGTCGAAAAGGATTCCGTAGCATAGGCTATTCTCTATTAGTAGTGACAAACTAAAAAGGGGTTTTGGTAATTATCATCTACCATTTTCACATAATCAAATGAGAAGGACAACAGGGATTGAATTCAAGTATAGGTCGAAAGGACTTGTTGAATCACTAGGAGCATCAGTTATCTAGCAAATATTAATTGGCTTGGGGTTAATGATGTTCATAGGTCGAAAGGTTCGTTCATTTGTTTCATGCATAAATATGATTTGGTGAAGTACACCACGAAGTCAAATCATATACAAATGGGTTTTGTAAATCGTATACACTTGTTTACCCAACATAATCAAACATCGATATCAATGACATGGATTTCTCGCATAAGTATAGTCTTAAAAATGAAACTAATTTGCTTAAGTAATTACCTTGATTTTGTGACGCTAATGGCCGTGACAACCTTAGTGTCTTTCTTACTACCTAGTATTGGTTTAGACCAAGTCTCATGGAACGAACTTGTCTTACCCGTCTTTACTACAATTGAACGAGTATACTTGCTCGTATGTTTCGTTGATAAATTCATTAGTCTCGATTATAAATGTAAAACTTGCACCCGGCCAACGTCATCAGTGATGAAAGATGCAATAGTGGTGATGAGGAGTTAAGTGATGGAGAGGATATTTGTATTCAAAAAAAGAAGATAGGTAACAGTTGCAATCCCATGGAGGATTCTGATTGGCAGAAAGATATCTTGACTTGGATTATAATCAGTACTTTGGTTTAATCTTATATCTATTCTCGATTCACTATTTGTTGTGTTTAGTTGTTAGGCTTACAGCAGGTTTTAAGGTTTTTTATTTTTCTAATTCATTTCTTTTATGGTTTCTTTATACTATATACTGAAGGATCGGTCATTCTAGAGTTTCTATTTACGAGTTTCTTACAAGCAGAAGTGATGTGCTTATCGAAAATCCTTGTCGATCTTTTCTAAATTAGGGTTTTATTTATCCCACTCGTGGTGTGTTTTTTTGTTGACGTGGTGTTCCTACTAGGGTGGGCTAGCGGTATTGTGTTTGGCTTCGGTTGTGGTATGATTGCATGGTTTGAGTATCGAGAAGGGGTTTTTGTTGTGCTAAAGGGAGAGGGAGTGGTTCAGGTGTAAAGGAAAAGCAAAATTCTAGTTTTGATGATCCTGTTATGAATATTGATTGTGTTACAGAGGGATTGGTAGTCCATTACCATGAATGTGAATGTTGAATTGGTTTGTGGCTATACATCATATGCTATAATTAGATACGGGGGATCCAAGGAGGAATACGTATGAAGTTCCGCACTTTAATTACACCGGTGGGAAACAGGACTGATGTGGCTATACCTTAATTCAAGTTGCGCTATTAGTGAATGGTTTGCTAATATAGTTTATGGTTTCTTTTTTGAGAAATAGGGTGGCTTACCCCGTTGTTGCTAACTATGTCAAAAACACTTTGAGTAAATATGGACCGGTTTATAAATAAGCTAAACTAAGCAATCCCAATGAGCCATCCATAATTGCTCATTCATCCACTTGATCAAACAGTAACCCGTAATTTTTTTTTCCTTTTCTTTTATTTTCCTTAAACTTTTGTATAGAAGTTTTAAAACAGGTTATGAAGAGACTTGTATTAAGCTTAAAAATGAGCTTCAAGAAAACAAGAATTTGAACAACAATTTAAAAGGTAAACTGAATTTTTATAAAAAAGTAGAATGCAAGTACATCAAAGTTGAAAATGAGTTAAAACTAAACTGAATTACATAAAAAAGCTAACTAAAACTACTACTCCCTTTTGCCTCAAGGGGCTTACAAAGTCTTAAATAGTAAAAAAAATCTAGGGTTCCTGTCTTGGTCCTCTTTTGTCTTCTTCCTTGGTGTGTTTCTTTGTAGACACACAAATGTCTTATGTTTGTTGTGAGAGTGTAAACACAAAGCATCCTAGCCCTTCATTTATCTTGGTGCCCAAGTCGAATTATATCAACCATTGATGAATTTTTGAGGGAATTTGGATTGCCAGCTTGGCAAAGGCCATGTGGGGGTGGGGTAAGTGTTGGTGATGGTTTTGGAGGCTTGTGGGAGGTCAACGAGGTATGACATTGACAGGAGGTGGGGTATTGGGATTTGGCGGGAAAGGAATGAAGAAGATATACAGTAACTTCAAACTTGGGGTGAGGGTTTGGGCTTTTAACAGGTTTGGTCCCTCATAGTTATAGTTGATGTTGCAGTACACGTCCTTGGTGTTTATACAAGTTTGAACATTGACAGTTTCACCCCCCAAGAGTTATAAATGGTATTGCACCCATGGTCCTTGCGAGTTACATCTTTAGGGACTTGGCAGACTTGGCCCTTGTGATATCTCTTCTTTTCCCTCTTTAAAATAAGTTAGGGACTTGGCAAGTTTGGCCCCTAAACTTACTTTTCTTCACTTTTTGACTTCTGGATTTGTCGGGTCTGACTTTGGTTGACTTTTTGACACTTGGGCTTTGTCTTGTCTTTGTCTTTTCAACGCTTTTCCATTCCGTGTCCAGTTTTGTCGTTTTGGCTTTGTTTTTTGTCATTTTCTTAGATATCTATTCCTGCACAAGCTGCTAAGGTTAATAAGTTAGTACTGTTTGTTGTTAGTACTGCTTATATGATATGTATTAAGTTATTTGTTTATAAAAAAGATTATGGATACTTAGGAAAGTATTGTAAGCCGACTAGGGCTCCTTGGTGTATAAAAGGAGGTCCTAGGGCATAGAGTTTGATATATTATCTTTTATCAATTTTCATAGCTTCAAGGTCTTTGTAACCCTAATACTTGAGAGTATTCGTATTATTATCATTAATAATATTGGAGCTTATTTGTTGAATTGTATGTTCATTAAATTACTGTTTTATTGATAATTCTTCTTAATATTAAAGATTAGATTCTGCATAATCTTTAATACATTCAAACACAGTTTCTACTATAGTTGTGTTAGATTTATCTAATATAACTAAACCTTAAACAAGCTTAAGGAATTCGATCTATTGAAGTGGGATCAACAAGTGGTATCAGAGCTTGTTGAGAAGCTGTGAATAAGAAGAACCTGTTTTTGCTAAAAGATATGGATCAAGATTCTGCACATATGGTGGCTGCATCCAAAGTTCCCATGCTCAAACCTGGTGAGTATGAGATATGGAGGATGAGGATTGAACAATATATATAGATGATAGACTATGCACTATGTACCACTTTACAAAACATGGTTCTTGATTTGGAGAAGACAAAGACCTCTTAACATAATGAGATTGCTAGTTTGAAAAGGAGGGTTAAGAAGCTTGAAAATAAAGACAGGTCAAGAACTCATAGGCTGAAGAGATTATACAAAGTTAGTTTGACTGCTAGGGTAGAATCCTCTGATGATGAAGAAAGTTTAGGTGAGGATGCATCCAAACAGGGGAGGATTGATGTTATTGATGCAGATGAAGAAATTACACTGGTTAGTGTTCATGATATGAATGTTTCTGCTGGTGAGGAAGTTGCTGAAGAAGTAGTTGAAGTTATTAACACTGCTAAGCTAATTATTGATACTGCTTAGGTTAGTGCTGCTGGTGATATAGTTAGTGCTGCTAGTGCTGCAACAACTGTTAGTGCTACTACAACTACTACTACTACAATTAATATTGTTGATGATATTACTTTGGCTCAAGCACTTGAAGAAATGAAAAGTACAAAGCCCAAGAAGAAAGGGATTGTTATACAAGAGCTGGGTGAATCTACAACAACAATATCTTTACAACAATCACATGACAAAGGTAAAGGGATATTGATAGAACCTGTGAAGCCTATGAAGAAGAAATATCTAATCATGCTTGATGAAGAAACTACTTTAAATTTACAAGCTGAATTTGATGAAGAAGAAAGACTTGCAAGAGAGAAAACTGAAAAAGAAGAAGAAACCAATATTTCCTTGATTGAAACATAGGATGATATACAGTCAAAGATTGATGCTGATCATCAATTGGCTGAAAGAATGCAAGCACAAAAACAAGAAGAGTTGTCTATTGAAGAAAAGGCTTATGCCTTCGGAAAAACACGGGTTCGTAACTTCTGCATGATAAACCCTAATATTATTCATTCATTCATTTGTATTTTCACAAACAATGAAAAAAACATCTTTTTTTCTCTATAGTCTTAGGTTTTAGGATGCACTGTTCTTTTCAGTTTACGGTTTCACAGCTCATTAAAAGATTGATGGAAGTTTTTCAAATCCATAATGGCTAAAAGGTATGTATCTTTTTCTCAAAACCCTAATGATGAAATTGAAACAATCATGTGACATATTTATCAAGCAGGTAACTATGATAATATGTGATCAAGTGCTAAATAGTTTGAAATCATATCATATTGTATACGATTATAAACTATGAGACTATAGCAGAACAAACAAATCAAGGTTTGAATATACTTACGTTTAATTTGCTAACTAAGATCCAAACCTAATAGGGGTTCGTGTTGAGGTTCATCGAAAAGATTACATGCGGCGTTATAAGGTCCAGGCAGGAACTGTTCAGCCGACAAGCCAACTGAAGTGAGTTTGTAGCCATCATAATGTTACTTTTTCTTTTACTATTTGATCTCCACTAGGCAAATTTTTATTTACTATCCAAAAGGGAATGATAGTAGAATAATTATGACACATCAGCTCATTATTCGTTCAATTCATATGGGTTTATATTCATTTGAAATCGTATCATATTGTATATGATTATGAACTATAAGACTATAGCAGAACAAACAAATCAAGGTTTGAATATACTTACGTTTAATTTGCTAACTAAGATCCAAACCTAATAGGGGTTCGTGTTGAGGTTCATCGAAAAGATTACATATGGCGTTATAAGGTCCAGGCATTAACTATTCAGCTGACAAGCCAACTGAAGTGAGTTTGTAGCCATCATAATGTTACTTTTTCTTTAACTATTTGATCTTCGCTAGGCAAATTTTTATTTACTGTCCAAAGGGGAATGATAGTAGAATAATTATGACACATCAGCTCATTGTTCGTTCGATTCATATGGGGTTTATATTCATTAGACTATAGGGGATTACTATACCAAATAAAAAGTTATATATTGGTATCAACTTGCATGTTGATTACTAAACAATGCCCATTTACCATAATTGATGCATGTTTGGTTGTTTTATTTGATACACACGCCCGCTTGACACATGTTTACTATCTAATGGTTTTATATCATGTGTTCTTCCAACTATTTTTACAACTTAGAAACACGAGTTACCTTATTTTTATAGTCATTGATGTTAAATTATTGAAAATATTGCTGGATCCAATTGAATTCCTTTATATCGTCAAATGGTTTGTTAATGTTTGTTTTGTTTGCTATGTACGACTTATAGGAGTTGTAATGTTTAATTTTAATGTATCTCATATGTATAATGTATCATGTCAGGTAGGTTGATGTACGAGTATTATATCATTTAGGTTGGTGTACGGTGTATTATATCAGATGTATAACGAGTAGAGTGTATTATATCAGGTAGATTGATGTACCATACATAATTTTAACAATAATTCTATGGTCTACATGACCATAGAATATAACCCTATGTTTTTCTGTCATAGTTTTATGAATTTACAGAACTATATAATAGTTTTATCTATTTATTTTGCTTTTAGTAGGCGAGTCCCTTGGCAGAGGTACTAAGATGACTCTTTACCTAAAGGAGGACCAGCTTGAATACCTCGAGGAGCATAGGCTTATGGATTTGATCAAGAAGCACTCTGAATTCATCAGCTACCCTATCTGTCTATGGGACCAAAACCTAATCTTGATGAGGAAACATGAGGAGATCACCAAGGAAGAGTATTAAGCTTTCTACAAGAGTCTCACCAACAATTGGTAGGAACATTTAAATGTGAAACATTTCTTAGTTGAGGGTCAGCTCGAGTTCAAGGCTATTCTTTTTGTTCCCAAGAGGGCACCTTTTGATCTATTTGACACTAAGAAGAAGCCCAACAACATTAAGCTCTATGTTTGTCTTGTCTTCATCATGGACAACTGTGAGGAGCTCATCCCTAAGTACCTCAGCTTTGTCAAGGGTATCGTTAATTCTGAGGATCTTCCTTTTAACATCTCTATTTTATCTCTCATTTGCAGGCTTTAGTGAAGATGTTGAGTACTCATGAGTTATATTTTCTCAATAAACTTCTTTGTGTTTGAAAATATCAGTTTTGATTTATTATGAACTGGTCAGGCATTGATGAAGCATGCTACGGATGGTAAGATCTTTTAAAAATAAATTTTAGTTTTACTATTCAGTTATATATCATTATTATTGAACTCTTAGATAATTAGAACATCGGTATGCAGTTTAATGCCCTTCCGTACAGAAGAATGGATCTGGTGATGTCATGGCACTTCAGCGACAAATTCAAATGCTAAAGGTATAGTATATATGCACAACCAAGTTTGTTTGATCTTTTGATATTTAGAGACATTTGACATAATGTATACTATTATTATTACATGAGCAAATATCCATAATAATAAAGCATCAAAATACTTCAAAACCACTATTTCAAGGGTCCGAGGCCAAACAAGAAGACCGACATGTGTAATGCCTCTAATTTTTGCATTTATTTATTTTTTAAATGAGGATTGTATCATTGAATTTTTGATGTCATCATTGATCTGAACGCACAGAGACAAATTTATGTAACATCTATTCTAACGGCAGGTTCTTTCAAGAGAAGATGTACAATGTACTAAAATGCTGCTAAATTTCAGTGCGGAAAAAATTAAACGTTTGGAGTTGCTTGCAAATGGCATAATCTCTACGAACAATTATCTCACGGATGAAAATAATGATTGAAAGGAAGAAATTAAGCAGTTGCAAGCTAAAATTGATCGAAATCCTGAAGTAACAAGGTTAACAACATATAATTTACTCTTCTTATAACAGCTTTCATTGTACCACCCAAAATCACTCAAACTGCCTATAAAGTTTTTAAAAAAAGCTTCTAACTATCATTTCTTATCGCCTTTAGGTTGTAGGGCTATTATGAACTTGGCGAACGTGAAACATTGCTTGCCAAGGTCGTAGCGTTGCATAATCAGGTACCCTACGATCCTGTAAATCATCTACACCTAAGAAAGAACTCTAAATTTTTTGATGGTCAACCACAAGTGGATGAAGAGGTATGTTAGTAGATGAATGATCATTATGTAGTTTGCATATTAAGTCAATTAACAAAAATCTAGAATTGTTTTTGGCACTTATGTATTAAATGGTTTGATTTAGGTTACATATTTATCTGTAATAGGCCAAACGTTTGAACGGGTCAAACAGGTGGGAATTTAGAAATCACCCTAAATGTATGAAAATACATAAGACATATTTCATGAAAAGTTATTTTGTTGTTGTTAGGAGTAAGGAAATAATTTTGTTAACTTGACCCGTACAAAAGATAGCCTCCTGTGACATGTTACCTAACATGCCCGACTTCCCCATTTTGCCACCCCTAATATTAAACACATCATCTATTTCTTCGTTCGTCTATTGATTTATATCAGTAAGATTTGCAGATGTATCTTTCTTCTTTATCTAATCATCACATGTCTGTTTAGGGGAACATCCTGTATCGGTTTCCATCACTTCAGCGTACAGCTTCACAATGCAGTAAAATAAGCAGCACAAAGAGGGCCATGGTTGGTGGTCTGGGCGACTCATGTGTAAGCTCTAGAACCTGAGTCTTTAGTAAAGCATGTGTATAAACTTCAAAACAATAAGATTGATTTATAAGATGTCGTCTTACAGGGGGTTAATAAAACATTATTCCACCTTTGTAAACAAGTACCAATATGTCACACCTTTTGTAAAAAGGCTGAGACAGAATTTGTCAACTCTAAAAATTAAATCGTCAGATAATTCTAAATGGACCGGTGCAAAACGAGTAATTTGTAATGCCAGGTTAAAAGGAACAGGTCTGGTGTCCTGTTTGTAATAATAAGCAATGGATGCTTTTAGCTCTTCGAGTTTCCACTGTTTGATCATACTTGACACTTTCAGATATATTAGTAAAGATCACAAGTCTAATCCTTCAATAACGAGACAGTAGATGAATATTGTAGACCATAATTAACAGCATGGGAAAGGATAATCACAAAATAGTCAAATAAGTACTTGCTCTAAAATGAAATGCTGTAAAGTTTATTAACATCCTAAAGTGGAAATTTATGTAGTTTTCATGTGAGGAAGGGAGTAGTATATATAATTGTTTCTTTTGTATACTTATTGGAAAAAAAATGGTGTCTTGATATTATCAATCACTTGGTAGCTTACAACGAAGAGACACTTTGCGTCGAGTTTGCACGCCTAGGAAGTGAGGATCAGATGGTGGTTGCAGGTTCAAAGAAGAAATTAAATACAGTTGACTTTGGTGCGCGTCTTCATTGCCTCACAATTGTTAGCAAAACTCATCCGGTGGAAGAAGAAATGCTTGATTTCTACAGTAACAAAAAAAGGTTTTAAACAAGATATATAAAGTGCAGCACATGGACAATTCCTTGCACCTTTTTTCTTTATGGTTTTCTTGACCACTCCAACTTAAAGCCAATTGCTATCTGAGTCACATAAAGTATTTGATCAGATCTCCTAACCTAGTACCATTGGCCGTGAAACACTATATTCAAAGTAGCCTTTTGGATTCTCTTTTTGGGCACATTATTTCATAATTTTATTAGCGACATTGTGCTTATTAATTGCGGTTATCATTGATATAACGCCATTCCTTATTTGTTGGCAACTCCTGCTTCTTTCCTTCTATTGAATATCTAAAGGATCTTATCTGATATTTACTACAAGTACACATTAATCTTTATTCAGATGAGGTTTCGTATTTGATTTTAATCTATGAACTTCATGATTGTTAATATTCAAGGAATGAGATATGAGTCAAACAACAAACAACTCATCTTTTGTTTATGTTTTGATGATATCTGAATAAACTTTAGTTGTATATAAAAGTTATTGTCATAGCTCCACCTTTTATTTAGTATAACTGTAAAACCTAAAAATCTCAACAAGTGTAAAATTACCAAAATACCCCTAATGCAAGAAAAGTACATAAAAGCTTAAATAAATTTCATTTTAATTATAGAAATTATGAAAATACAACATATGGCAATTATGGAATTTTTGTAAGATTAAAATACTTTATATTATGTAAGAAAAATTATTAATATTTGTATAATCATTTATTGCCGAATTATATGTATATTTAATTACTTATATTATACAAATTAAATAAAATAAAATAGGATAAATACAAATTAAATTGGCAAGTCTTATAATCTGAATTAATCTCTTTTGAAAGACCCTAAAACTCGGCCAAATCTTTTATTATATCTCTTTTACATTTTCATTTGCTAAATCACTAAAAACAACACCACCGAAAACCCTAAAATCCAAAAGTGATGGCACAAAATTTTTCCAAGGCAAGAACGATTTTTCTAAGGTGATTTGAAGGTCAAGGAGTGTGGGAAAAATAGTGGGAAGTTTGTGGAGTGATTGGTTCGATCGTGGTTATTATTTGGTTCGAATTAAGCAACCGGGTACTAATAAATCATAAAATCATCAAGAATCAGTAAAGGTATTTTTATATCTCATTTATCATCATATTAATCCATAATATACCTGGGAAAAATGTTCATGCATTTGATATTGGTCGAAATAATTTAATCATGTTCGAAACCCTAATTTTTAGTTAATTATGAAATCGGCTTAAAAACTATTTGTACATTTGATTTTATATTTTTCTAAGGTTTTTCATATCTCATATAACTCAGATAAATTGTTGGAAAATTTTAGGAAAGATTCGAAATAATTGTTTAGGATTTTCCTTTGTTTGCCGATTTTCGAATAAAGAAGAAAAGGAAAGAAAAGTGATAAAATGAATTAGGGTTAGGGTTTTACTATTTTTTCCAGGTGTAATTAATGCCAATGATTGAGAAATAATTATGTTTGTGATTTGGGAAAATTTAATTAGGGTTTTGTGAATTAATTGATTAAAGGGGTCGAATTCTATTTAAAAGTATAAGGACTTGTTTTGTAATTTTTGAAACTATGGGGTCTGTTTTAGACATGTTATTATATTTAATATATTCTGTATAAAATAAATTTGGGGTATAAATATGTCATATTGTATATCTTTGATTAAAATGGTTAATTACATTTAATAAGTAAATAGGAAAGGTTTTTTTTTTAATTAATTAAAATAGAGGGACTGAAATTGTAAATTCTGAAAAGTATAAGGTTTGGTTAGTATTTAATGTATAAAGTATGATTTTGTCATATTTGAATCTATAAGGGCTTGTTTTGTAATTATGGATAATTAAAGATAATGTTTAATTAATTAATAAACCAAAAGGGCTAAATATGTAAATTATGTAAAATTAAGGGTTTGACTTGTAAATACAGAAAATGGAAGGTATAATCTGAATAAAATGTGAAACTTTGATATTTACCCTTTTAACCTTGAAAATTGTTGATTTTGCATATTAAACCCTAAAATATGGAAAGTTGTCATATTTAACCCTAAACTTGTAAGGTTGACATATTAAGTCCCTAAGCTATTCAAAATACTTAATAGAATCTCAAATGATGAATATTACTAATTTTGGAAAGTTACTAAAAATGGAAAGTTACTAAAAATGGAAAGTTACTAAAAATAGAAAGTATAACTTAAATGAATGGTTTGTAATTCGAATTCATCATTTCTTTAGGTTCGGTCAAGAGGGAGTGATTTTGATATTCCTGTGGTGTTTTCTTTGATTATTGCTTTGCTTCGGAATAAGGTACGGATATTCTTAATTATGCGTTGCTTCGTTTGTTCTGTTATTCGTTCCGTTATTCGTACAGATATTCTGACCTTATCGTTAAGGTTTCTCATGACACATTCCTCTCTATCTTTGATTACTTATGTGAT
>BQNB010168535.1:0-13878 GCA_026074375.1 Tanacetum coccineum
TTTACTGCTCAAAATTGAGTGATTGGTTCGGTTGTAACAATGTCATCACATACTTAGAAAATGCTGATGAATCCACAAAAATTTCTAATTTGGAACACGAACTTGTGCTCAAAATACCGCACATTCTTTCCGAATTTATACTTACGTAATGACGCTTTTAACTTAGTTATTTGTTAATGTTCTGATAAAGTTTTTTGGATTCGTTACTTTAGTGCTCTGTAACACGGGTCTGACCAATTTAACCAGTATTTTGTTTATCGGAAGCTAGTATTGAACAAATAACCGATTGAACCGAAACTAAAAGGTTGACCAAATGGATTGAGAAACCAGGTTTTAAGACATTTAGAAAACAAGACCGTACAAATCACTAAAGTGTGCAGCTATGGTGTCCGATGCACCTTTCCTAATAGTGAAAATTTAGATTAAACTTTTGTGTATCATATTGTTTTTTTATGTCCACAATAGTCTACAAAGCTGCTTTAAACAGGCCAAACTCCAAAGAACCAATTTGTAGCCAGAAAGTCAAAGATGGGAGGTTTAACAGTCAATGCCGAAATTGTACATTTTCATATTAGTAACATATTTTTTTTTTTAGTTCTTTTAGCAAAATTTATTTTCGTGTCCCCTTGCTTCACCCCAAGAGGTCAACATCAGTATCTCTTCAACCGCTCTTGTTTATATAGTAGTGTTTAACGATAAAGGCTATTTTTAGCAGAACTTATAATTTATTAGTTTATAGCCTACCATCAAAATCACGTAAATCTAATATCAAAAAAGAAAAATCACGTAAATCTGTAGAAAACAAGAACAAGATTTTGAATTCTAGTGGGTACATGAGTTTATTAAATTATACATTACATCAAACTAAAACAACTTACTATGAGTTAACTAACTAGTGTGTTTTAAATGTTTTGTTTTTTTAATTTAAAATGAAAACTTAAGTTTAATAAACACCTTTAGGCAAAAAAATTATAAAGAATTTATAAAACGTATCTATCTCGTCTTTTACTTATGCATTATGTGATTACGAACTTCAGAAATGAACTGTTCTTACAAGAAACATAGTTTTTTTTTTTATTAAGAAATTTGTTTAAACATGTTGTATTTTGATGAAGCTTGGACACCTTGCTTCTTTCAAAGAGCAACCTTTGATTCCTATATAAGACAATACCAACGTTTTTCTCGATGGATTCCCTTTTATTTACTTTCTGAAAAGGGTGATTAGCTATAAAATAATATATAATCATGCTTAAAATAATACTACACGATAAGCTTGCAACATTAGTTTAATTTCGTTTGATGCTCTTATTTCAAAACAACAAGCTAGTCAACTTTACTACTAAGTTTTCTTGTAAATCAAACAATGGGGTTCAATGCTTAAGTTAAACTTATTTCTTTAGCAAATTAGAACACTTATTAGTTACGTGTTTTCAATTTGGGTCGCTTTCTAAAACTATTTATTGACCTTGGGTCAAGATTCTAACATTTGACTAGTTCATTTTACGAGTGACACTGGGTACACTATAATCCTTGAACGAGTCTAGAGCTTGCGCGTTTGAGAATTGAGAGTGACTAATGAAATTGGCACCACCTACTCATTTACCATTTTGACTTTGACTTATCCTTAATACATTTTCCATCTCATAGCAAAGTCTTTTTTGTATTTTTCCTTCAATTTTCCGTAATGTTTGGGTTAACTAGTGTAGTTAACGAGATCCACATGATTTGTCTAAATATGGCTTAGATGTTGAAGTTGATAGCATCAACTGAGATTGGACTCCAACATCGATAATTCATTATGGATAGATATATTTCTCTGTTTGTTCAAGCTACGGAAAACTTATAAGGATGTTATAAATAAAAGATTATTAGGGGCGGAGCCAGAAAGTTTTGCACGACCGGGCACACTTTGATGACTTTTATAAATTACACTACAAATTGGTTCTTAAAAGGGGCAAATTACAAAAAAAAGCCAGATACTCTCAAAATTTTATACTACAATTTTTTTCGCTAGAGAACACATGCCCCTTGTGCCCCCTCCTTGTATCCGCATATATTTACTATATGAAAATTGTTGCATGTATATTTCTAAAAAATTGTACTTATGTCATCCTACTTTTTTTTCGAACAACAACTTTCAAAAGCGAACTCTAACAAGGAGCTAGAGCCAAAAGACCAACAATTACAAAGAGTTAATGTCAATATAGGGATTTGTAAAAAAACCTATCCAATTACATCTCAATTTTTTGTTCCTATTAGACATCCAAAAGAAAGCTTGAGATATGATGAAATCAAGATCAAGGCCTTCTTAGGCTTGTCGACGCCAAAAATCATCTCATTCTGGAACCTCCAAATGCTCCAAGCCGCTGTAATCACAACATCGTACAAACCCTTCTTTTGAATTGGAAATTTTAAGATTGCCCACCCACCCACGTAATTCCTTCATCGACAACATGTGTGGAATGTCCAAATCCCACCACCGAGCAATTTGTCTCCATATCTCCAAAGCAAACTGACATCTCAAAAAAATGTGGCTACCAGTCTCCGCTACATCATCACAAATACCGCACAAAGTAGATGGGATATCCAAGCCTTTTTTCTCCAAGTTATCGCGAATTGGGAGTTTTCGATGCAACAGTGAAAACCCCCGTTCCATCCCCCGACCACACCCACCTATCTTTTTGTGCAGGTAAGGTACAAGAACTCACCAAGGACAAAAGTTGGTTCCACTGTTCTGATTCAGCCCTCTTTTGGACGCCTTCGAAGCCAAACCGAGTCCAAAGATAAAACAATCCAGTCATTCACCATCACATTCGTCTCTGTGTAAAATCTGAAATTCCAAGAAATTTTTTCCTTAAGTGTACATTCACCAATCCACACGTCTTCCCAAAATTTCTTATTCATAACATCTCTAGTTCTCTTTTTGACAAGTGTATCTAATCTTACATTTTTTATTCAAGCTCCTTGCTAGCTTTAAGGATATTAAACCAAATCGAGTTAGAGTTTTTCGTGTATCTGAACGCCAACAAACTACCATCATGACCAAATATACTTTTAAGTATTTTAACCCACAAAGCATCCGGTGCCATACGGAATCGCCACTTCCATTTATAGATCAATGCCCTATTGAAATTGTAAAGGCTTCCAATTCCTAAACCACCATCCTTTTTTCTGGACATAGACTTTTTCCACTTAATCCAAGTAAGTTTCTTCTCACTCATTTTCGCACCCCTATAGAATTTGTTTCTAATAGTTTCAAGTATATTAATAATTGTGATCGGGGTTCTAAAAATGCTCATGAAGTAAATTGCAATACTACCAAGGACCGGTTTTAACAGAGTAAGTCGACCCCCGACAGAAAGAATTTTCACCTTCTATTTTGACAAGCGTGATTTGAATTTATCAATCACATCTTTTCAAATTTTATCTCTTGTCATATTTTCTCCAACCGGGACACCAAGATAGACAAAAGGGAGAGTAGCTGCCTCATACCCAATAGTATTAGCCATTTGTTGCACTTTAGTCGTCGAAACACCCACACCCATAAGCTTGCATTTATTGAGATTGATTTTAAGCCCTAAAGCTAGGAAAAAACATCTCAAAAGTAAAACAATGTTATTTATGTTAGTATTGTTCCATTCCCCAAGAAAGATGGCATCATCCGCATATAAAAGATGAGACACCACAATATTGTCCATCCCTATGTGAATCCCCTGTAAACGACTAGCTGACATGGCTTTCTCAATTACCATGTGCAGCCCTTCCATAACTAAAATGAAAAGAAAAGGTGATAGGGGGTCTCCTTGTATAAATCCTCTCTGGACTTATAATTCATATGTAGGGGAACGATTGACTAAAACAGAAGCCATAGATGATTCAAGACACCCACGGATCCAAGCACACCATTTGTTACCAAATCTCAATTTTTTTCCATCACCTCTTAAAGAAACTCCCAACCTTCTCGAAATCAACTTGAAAACCATCGTTTTCCCCCACCTTTTTACACCAATTCAAAATTTCATTGAGAATCATCGGACCATCCATTATTTGCCTACCTTTCACAAAAGCAAATTGTTCCAAGCTAACAATATCTTCCACTAATAATGCAATCCTACTGGCAAGAAGTTTGCCAATAATCTTGTATTGACTCTAAGACTAATCGGGTTGTTTTTTTTAATGAATACCGGATCACTCACCTTAGGAATAAGAGTAATAAAATACAAATTGCATCCTCTTGGGATTTTTCCAATTTTATGGAATTGATTTATAGCATCGACCAAATCATTTTCAATTATCTCCCAATATTTCTTGAAAAAGTCGAATGTAAAACCATTAGGACCCGATGATTTTTCATTCCCGCAATCCCAAACTGCTTTTTTATTTCCTTCCTAAAAACATTCCTTCCAAATCCCTTTTTTGGTTTGCCAAGAGGATTTTCGAGAAGGCAAACAACATTCTTGGCCTCTCCCTCACAAACGGTTTATACTTTTCTGAAAAATAAGAAAAGAATTCATGTTTCACCATCCCCGGATTAGTTTCCCACGTGCCATTCACCATTACACCCCGAATCGCAAATTTCATCCTTTCCCGATTGATACTACTATGAAAATACTTGGAGTTTTCGTCCCCCTCTATACCCCATCTAATTTCCGCCCTTTGAGCAAGGTCCATGTTTTCAGCGTTAGTGATACTCGCCAAATCTTTAATGAAACCCCTTATCACCACTAAGTCCAACTTAATAGAGTTTACATGACCATGTGACTGTATATTAAAAATACTTGACTAGTAATTAAATGACTATTATGCTCATGTTGTTCCAACATTTTTGTTGGAAAGATAGTACTAAAATTTAATAAATAAAAAACACGACCTATGATTATGAGTTCAGTTAACGCTGTAAATAATATGTGGATTTAATAGATGTAAAATATGTTAAATCAAAGAGTACGTATGTGTGTCTTTAGCTTTCAAACAAAAAATTGTAGTCATTGAAGAAACGAATGTTATGCAGAACATGTCGCTTGTAGATTTGTAGTGAGAGTGTGAGACTATGTTAAATCAAGCTATCCGATCTAAATAAAAGTTCTAACTAGTTTAACTATTAAAACCATGACTTGGACTTTAAAGGGCGTTTGATAAATTTGGTATTTACTTTTTTATACGTTCTCTAATTTGAGTCGGTTTGAAATTAAGCAATTAGATCATTAGTTTTTTTTTATAAAAAACGACCAGTGTCATTAGAAAACTTGACTTTTAAATTAGAATTTTGTACTTTGTGCTTTGAATTTGGTTCAATAATTTTTAATAAAGCTGTTGGAATATATAAAATATTAATGGACATTAGCGACACTTTTTCTGTCACAAAACCGTTACTAATGAACCATTGTACAGATGTGTCTAATGAATATGGTGGCACTTATATCTATTGAAAAGGTGTCTTTGAGTGAACCATCGCAACTGTTTGAAGATATATCAGTTAGCGACAGTTTTTTCTGTCACTGGGTCATCGCTAAAGCGTCGCTAATTGCACCTTTTTGTGAACCAATGCGACCGTTTGAAGAGGCACGAGTTCCCCTATAAATTGGGACGTCATTCCAACGTTTTCTTCATCAAAAACATAGAAATACTTTTCAAATCCATCATAAAGCAATATTAGATTCGATAGATTCAAGTTTATCTTGAATTGATTGTTGTATCCTCAAAACAGTCGCATCAATTCGGGCAAAATTCTGTTTTAGAACACTGTTAATTGCAGGCCTCAATCACGTTATTGTAATCTTTCGATTTCTGTGTTATACACTTCGTATTACGATTTGTAAATTCCTAACAGTCTAAAACAAAGTTTTCAAGATGGATCAAACCATATTGAAATCTCATGTTGAAAACCCTAAAAAGTTCAAAGGGTCTGATTTTCGTCGTTGGCAATAAAGATGTTATTTTACTTGACATCATTGCATGTGTCATATGTTCTTACGGATTCTGAACTAGTAGATCCGTATATGGTGGATGGACAGAATGTTCCTACTGAGGCACAAATTGCAGACTATGAAAGGGCCGCCTCACAATGGAATCATAATGAAAATAATTGCAGAAATTATATTTTGAATGCTTTGGGTGATTCCATGTATGATATTTATTCAACCTTTGCAACTGCAAGGGAGATCTGGGAATCATTGGAAAAGAAATACATGAATCAAGTTGCATGTTCTAAGAAATTTGTTGAAAATTTTCTAAATTTCAAGATGAATGATGCGAAGCCTGCTGTGAAGCAAGTAGAAGAACTCCAAATCATTGTCCATGAAATGGAAGTAGAAGGTATGGGTATAAACTCTAACTTTCTTGTTGGTTTTATTATTGAAAAATTACATCAATCCTGGAAAAACTTTAAGTTATATCTTAAACACTTGACTGATGATATGAGTTTTGAGCAACTTGTTCCCAAAATTCGTGTTGAGGAAGATAACATGATGAATGAAAAGGCTGACGCAAATTCAATAGAACCAAATGTAAACATGGTTGGAGAAAGCTCTTATAAATCCAAGTCGAACCACAAAAACAAAGGCAAAAATGGTGGTTCTGGACAGAAACATAATAAGGATGGAAAGAAAGATTACACCCAACAAAAGAACAACAACTTCAAGAAAGTTTATCACTGTTGGGTCTGTGGAAAACCTGGTCATAAAGCTAAGGATTGTCGCATAAGAAAGAATATGGAGGCGGAAATTGTTAAGGAAATTCTAACCAAGCAAACCATGTGGAGTCTCCAAAAGAATTTGCTGGTGTAATTGAATCCTTCTTAACTACTAATATTGTTGATTGGTGGCTTGATACAGGTGCCACAAAGCACATCTGCAATTCAAGAATGATTTTTGTATCTTACCAAAAGGTAAATGAATCAGAACCAATGTTCATGGGGAACGGAACCGGTTCAAAGATTGAAGGAAAAGGCAAAGTCATACTAAAGCTGACTTTTGGAAAGGATCTTGTACTCTCAAACATGTTGCATGTGCCAAACATCACCAAGAATCTAATTTCTGGTTTATTCTTAGTAATAAGGGATTTAAACTTGTATTTGAATTAGACAAATTTATAATCACAAAAGGTGGTGTGTATGATGGAAAGGGTTACCTCGATGAGAGACTCTTTAAATTAAGTGTTGTAACTGATGACAACGTTATTAATAATAATAAGCTGTCGGACAATAGCACCATTATGTGTACTGATGATCCTTCTTTCTATGGGCTTTCTAGAAAAAAAAGAGGCCAAGTTAATTTTCGTTCCTTGCAAAGAATGATGAATTTAGGCATGTTGCCTAAATGTTCTAAGGATAAATTATCCAAGTGTGAAATTTGTGTGGAATCTAAATTCACAAGTCATTCACATAAATTTGTAGAAAAATTAAATGAAATACTTGGTTTAATACATAATGATTTATGTGATTTCAAAGCAACTCCATCGAGAGGAGGAAGAATTATTATATTACATTCATTGATGATTGCAGTAAATTTTGTTATGTTGTTGATCCCTTCTTGGAAGTCTTTCTTAGCATTGTTATAAGCTTAGTTTATTGGAAAGATCCAAGACAACTTATTAGTAGATAACTAAGATTAAGAATATCACAAACTATGCGGAATTAGTTTGCAATACTAGATGAACAATTGAAACAATTTAAAAACAAGATCTGTACTAAACTTTCATTTTATGAATTCTTTTTTGAATTACAAAATAGCTCATGAATACTAACTATTTTTGCTATGCAAACTATGAATACTAAAATATGAAAAAACTGATATCTAGATCTATGACCTTAGGGTTCCTTTTATTACACTAAGGAAACCATATTGTGGATTACATAAGCTCGTCAATCAAGTGATCATGCATATCTATTCCTAATATAACTCATGCATATCACTTTAGCAGTACTAACTATATAACAAACAGTACTAACTAACAGTACTAATAAACTGGCAGTACTAACAATTTGTATTGGCAGTACTAACTAAGCTTGACAGTACTAAGTCTTCTCATGGCAGTACTAAGTTGAACCAGCAGTACAAAGTTGTAGAAGCCCTTAATTCCCAACAATCCTCCCCTAAACTTGTGATTGTCATTCAAATCTACAAGTTTCTCTTAATTAAACCATCTGTGCTGAGAGGATGCATCCAAACACTTTACTGTCTTGGTCTGTTTGCTAGTATAAAGATTTTCTTTAAAAGCTCATATGCCATCACTAAATATTCATCCACTTGCAGCTTGTTACTCAGCATCAAAGTCATAAGTGCTCTTGTTAATGGATAATTTTTCTCAACCAGCATGAAAATATCATGTCTTCTCTCTGTAGACACATGATGAACATCACATGTATCATATAACTTCCATTTCAAAGGATCGTGCATATACCTTTGAAGCTTCCATAGAATATCGTGATCATCTGGTTCAAACAATCTCTTCAACTCTACCTAAAGTTCTCTTTCTTTATCTTCAGTAGGTTCTGTTGAATTGAATCTTTCATGAACTAGACTACATAGTTTGACTAGATCATCCCTGTCAAAATTCTTTAGCATATCTTTAAAAATCTAATATACCTCTGTGTGATTACCTACATAGATGATCTTCCAATACTTTCTTGAGTCTTCAGTGTAAACTTCCCAGTCAATGATTGGGTATTTGGGGCTTCAACATTCATTCCTTGTTTTAGAACTATGATCATTAGCTGTTGTAGTTGTTCTTGAGACAGTTCATCTTTTGATTCTTCAGTTGGTTCTGAGCCTTCTCCTATCTTTTGTATCTTTGAACTTTCTTGATTAAGTTCTTGTTCAGCATCTATCTTTGAGCTTCCAGCTACAACTTCAGGAATTGTATCATCACTCTCCATTGGAGTAAAAGTATTTACCCGCTTCATTGTGGTCTTAAATAACTCCTTGACTTCATCAAAGGAAAGTTTCTTCAACTATTAAATAGTGTGACTTCCCATATGCTTGATATAATTACACATGTAAGTCCTTTGTTGAGCTTGAGTCATGGGCTTGTTCCTTCTTTGTTCAACTCTTTGTTGGGCAAAATTTCTCTTTCTTTCATTTATAAGCTCTACAAGTAATCTTGCCTTGTCAGCTTCAGAGTATCTTTCTCTTTCTTGTGCTTGTAACCTGTGTGCTAACTCTTTATCAACTTCAATTTAAGCTTGTATGTTATCCCATTCTTCAGCATTGAAAGTGCTAGCTTCTTCATGAACTCTGGCTATCCTTTGCCTTTCTTTTTCATCAAGTTGTTCTTGCAATCTCAGAGCTTCTTCCAACCCAAGTCTTTCTTGCTCTAGTTATAACTTAGTCTTCTTCTGAACAGGTTCAGCTTCTTTCATAATAGCTTTGCCTTTATCTTTTCTTTTGACGTTTAAGGTTTGCCTTGTTTATCTTCGGTCTTAGTCTTTGCTTGTTTGTAATGGCTTTGTTCATTCATGCTTTGTGATCTTGATCTTGAGCCTTTGTCATTTGACTTTGAGTTCTTGAGATCTTTGTCTTGCATCATCTCCTTGACTTGAATCATCTTGATTTAACGTTCTCGATCATCTTGTGCTCTTGACCAACATGCTCATACTTGTTACATTCTTGTTTGACATATATGTTCATAAGTATAACAATCTTCCCAAAATACGATTCTTTAATTGACTTTGAGGCTCTTTGATGATGGGGAAGTTTAGAATCAACTATCTTGATGTTGAACGATTGACTTTGAAAGCTTGAGTATGAGCATGTGGTTTATGAATCCGACTTCACTGGAATGAGGCTGCAACACCGTCGTCTAAACCTGAAATAAGACAGTTAGCAATAAAAGATGAATATGGCTTTGTCATTCATCTTGAGTTCGGTTGCATTAACCTCCGGTTTCCCATTTTATAGTATAAATACTATACCTGTGATCAGGTAGATTCAAAGAATCTCCTTGACAGGGTTTCCAGCTCAAAGCGTATGATCTTCTAACACAGATGTATTAGATTCACCATGCTTGCTAGTTCTCATTACCGGAACGTCTCAAAGCAGACAACACGGTAAGAGTGAATCAGATAAGTTAACTATCCTTCGGATTAAATTTCGTCCCATTCATTTACTGGACCAAAATTGATATCCAGTTATCACAAGCTTGATTCATATAGAATCTTGCAAGTCACCTACCAAGAGCTTGTTTGATGTTGGCTCAAGCAGGATTTTCATCTTCACTGTGAATACTTAAGTATCACTCGGATGTTCTGGCAAGATCCAGATAAATGCGTAGATTCTTTGTTACAAACTTATGAACCTTATGTGTTCAATCAAGTGTTAATTTGACATTGTGTCTAAAAATTTATAATTTGATGTCTTCTTGGCTCTAGACTCAATTTGTGCACTTTGGTTTTTGTAATCGGAGGCTGGAGCAGACTGCCACCGAGATTTAT
The DNA here is from genome assembly GCA_026074375.1 of Tanacetum coccineum. Classification (NCBI taxonomy): domain Eukaryota; kingdom Viridiplantae; phylum Streptophyta; class Magnoliopsida; order Asterales; family Asteraceae; genus Tanacetum; species Tanacetum coccineum. Next base: position 10,430 of record BQNB010168535.1, read on the forward strand.
AATTTGATCTCTTCTTGGCTCTAGACTCGATTTGTGCACTTTGGTTTTAGTAATCGGAGCTGGAGCAGACTGCCACCTATTCAATATCAACAATCTCGGAGTGAGATGTCAATAGATAACATGTGTATCTCCGTGACAAATGAGACAAGTTTCTTTTGAGAGAAACTCGAATGGCTGGGAAGGGTTGTGCATTGCATCACTGGGTCCATGATGTCGTCTTCAATATCAACAATCATCTTTGTGATTTTGATAGATTATGTATTGACCCGGTTTCTGCCTAAGTTGTGTGGAGGGCTGCTTTGTTTTTACCCTTTATCCATACATTTCTTTTTAATTCTTCAACCCCTTCAATGCTTACCAAGACGTCATTACTAACACCTTGTTGTGATTGTTCTAGTGCTAGCTCAATCTTAGTTGGCATTTTTCTTTATACTCATTCTTCTCCAATCATACCTAAAGACTGCTATTTCTAACTATGGATTGTCCTTTGGTAGATCTCTCTGGTTCTGGTTGGATCGTAGGACTTATTCCTAACCTAACAACCTTATGACTTCAGAATCGTCGTGAAATTAATAGGTTGTTGGGTATAGATATCGAACCATAAAACCATTTTTTGACATTGTTATTTTCAAATACCCCCCTACACATGTGCTTCGAGATTCGAAATTGTGTAGCACATGAAGGAAAGAGTTGCACTTAGAGTCTTAAAGATCGCATTCTTCTATATCATATTTTAATCACATTTTCTCCCCTTATTTTAAATAATAAAACACTTAGTATTTGAAATACCAATTGATTAAGATTTGACATAAAAAATTCCATGGAGAGAAAAATTATACCACGATATTGCATGAATTTAGTTTTCGATAGCTCCCCTTCAACAGTATATGTGGGATACCAATATTTGTTAAAACTTGACATTTGAATGAAAAATTGATATGACACCACAAAATGTTAAAGACGGAGTGAGATGCCTTAGTGAACAATGTATATGATTAATTGACATTATAGGTTTCCACATTTGAATTTCACAAAAATTGACATTTATGTGATGTACCCAACACATTAAAAGGCTTTATTTTTAAAAGCTCCCCCTCAGAAATTGATTCACATAAAATGACATTCTTCGTACTACAATTTCTTTGAAAATTATTCGAGGAAGGGAGTGTTGAACACACAATTTTAACAAATACCACTTTTTATGGAAAAATACCACAAATTATATTGTAGACAATTTGACATTGAAAGTTCTTTTTGAAAATTGTGTTCAACGATTTTAAAAAACATGATAGAAGACTTCTCTTCTATTTTAGAGTAAGCGCACTGAAACGTACGCTTCCCTATTACATTCGGGTCTGAGTTATGCACTGATGTGTACATAAGTCATTCAGAAAAATATAGAAATGACATGTTTTGAGAGCATTTGAAACTCTTGTTCGAACTTCATTTACACGCCCGTGTCGATGTTAATCAACATTTCTAGGTACGTAAATGTTATCGATTCCAAGAGACATGTCGAGAAGATTCTTTTTGGTATTTTTGAAATTTTTCTGATTTTATATTTTGTTTTTCTAGGTTTTATATTTTTCTATTTTCTTTTTGTTGGTTTTATATTTTTGTATTTTCTTTTTCAAAATTTTTTTATAAATAAAAAATAAATAGAGAAGAAAAAATATTCACAAATTGATGTTTGATAGATCAAGCAGATTCGTTTGCCAGAACCTCCAGTTCATCTGGAGTCAAACATCTCATACCAAGTCGTCTGACGAGATACTTAAACCTATCTTTTGACAGAGCTTTAGTAAACAGGTCAGCTAGCTGGTATTCAGTTCCGACAAAGAATAACTCAACAATACCCTTTTCAACATGTTCCTTTATGAAGTGATATCTGACATCTATGTGCTTGGTACGGGAATGCTAGACTGGATTGCACGAGATGGCTATGGTTTCCTTTGAGTCACAATACATAGGTATTTTATCAAAGTGAAAGCCATAATCTGTGAGCTGAGTTCTTAACCATAGAACTTGAGCGCAGCACGCAGCACGCAGATAAAGACACATACTCGGCTTCTGCTAAAGACATTAAAGTGCAGTCCTGCTTCTTGGACGACCAGCTGACTAACTTATCACCACCTAGAAATTGTATGCCACCAGATGTACTCTTACGTGAATCGAGACAACCCGCGTGATCCGAATCTGAAAAAGCAGTTAGTTCGAAACCGGTGTCCTTCGGATACCAAAGTCCCATGTTAATGGAATCTTTAAGGTACCAAAAGATCCGCTTAACCGCAGTGAGATGTTTCTCAGTCGGTTTCGCTTGATAACGAGCACAATAACATGTTGCATGTACAATATCTGGTCTACTTGCTGTTAGGTACATGAGTGCTCCGACCATACTACGATATTTTGTTTGGTCGACCGGAGTACCACTCAAGTCAGCATCTAGGTGTTTCGTAGCCATTGGAGTACCAATGCTATCACATGAGGTCATACCATGCTTTTTAAGTATCTCTTGAGCATACTTAGCTTGGTTTATAAAGATACCACGAGGGGATTGGTGGATCTGAATTCCTAAAAAGAATTTCAGCTCCCCCATCATAGACATATCAAACTTGCTGTGCATTAGTTTTTCAAATCGTTTTGAAAGTTTTAGGTTCGTAGAACCAAAAATAACGCCATCAACGTAAATTTGCACAAGCAATATGTCTTCCCTATGTTTAGTTATGAACAGAGTTGGATCAATAAAACCTTTTGAGAATCCTTTGGATACCAGGAAGTTGGAGAGTTCATAATACCACACTCTTGGTGCCTGTTTGAGACCATATAATGCTTTCTTGAGACGGTAAACTTGGTCAGGATGATATGGGTCAACAAATACATCTGGCTGGTTTACGTACACTTCTTCTGATTCGCTAGAATCAATATATACGTAATAATAAAATATAATAAATGATGGAAAATTACCAGATTACTCTTGAGGACAAAGGTAAAAAGGAAATTCTTCAAAATATATATAATATAATACGTATATTAACCGAGAAGTATGATTCCTGGGTCGTTATCCCCCAACGACTTGTGAAATTGAAACCACGTTAGATGTTCGGACAATGATTAGAATAAAAATAAAGATTGATTTGATTGTCTATAACTACTAATTTTAAAAACAACAATTAAAATAAGCAAACAAAAGCAATTAATACACAAAATCAATTAACGGGAACAAAATACAATGCGACAAATAAGCAACTATACTAAATTTAACTCCTAAAAATGCTAATAAAATTTCTAAACCTAAATTAGGATAAAAGAAAATTTTAAGAAAAATAATTTTTTTTTAAATTAATTATGAATTAAAAGCTAATTTAAACTATTTAAATCCTAGAAAATAACAAATTAATTCCTAAAAATTCTAAAAAATGATTTTTAAACTTAGAAAAGTCTAAAATACT
>BQNB010168536.1:0-13878 GCA_026074375.1 Tanacetum coccineum
CGTTTAGATTAGTTTTTGCTAATTTTCAATTGTGGAGTTTTATAGACAAACACCCCGCAGCGAAGCGCGGGTGTAAAACCTTGTTGTTTGTAAAACCAAATACTATGTTATATCAAACTTTAGCATTGAATGAAAATAAATCATAAATTATGAAAAATGACAAATAACTATAATCAACGACTAGAGATGTATCCCTAATCCCTAATCTATTATATGTGCCTTAGTTTCTTTTTTAACGCTTATTTTTAACTATCTTACGATATTTATACCACAAACAATTTCACATGTCTTAAGCAAGACTTGAACCCACAACCATTTGGTTGGGAAGCTTCTCACATAACATAGGGTACCATTGAAACACAAGCCCTTAGGTATATGCACAGTATATATTCTAGCAAAAAAAATGCATGTATATACATATATTAAATGCATTTTATTAAGTTAGGTGAATCATATGTATTTTTCGTCATATGCTCATAAATTTGTTGATAGTACTATTGTGCTTCATTTTCACTTCAAAATCAATTCTGAAACTGACTGTGATGCTTTTAAATGAATAAACATGCATGTAATTTAAATCGATGCATCTCAAATATGTGATTACGGTGTGTTTTATCTTTTTCATTTAAGTTTTTTTCTCGCTTAGTCCTTACTGATATTATATTAAAGATTTTTCTTATAAATTACTACTATGTTTTAACTTTTTACCGTTCAAGTTGCCAACTCATGTCTCATGGGCTTTGATAGAGACGGAAAGTCCGTGACAGTGAAACTAGTCTAGTGGGCCCTAAGCCCAATTCTATGTGGGCCCATTCCACGTCATCATCCGTGTTCGCCCAACTTACCCCATTACTTTATTAAGCTGTGGTGGGGCCCTCTTACACCAAATAAGAACACATACACGTGTCCATCCAATGCCGACTTATTTTCCAATATCTTTTAAAAAAAAATTGAGCAAATAGTATCTTTTAAATTTTAACACTCACATTTTCATACGTGGATTTTATCTGGACTCCTATTTTTCCATGCTAGTGCTAAACTACTTTACCAAGTTGATTCTAAAAGCAAATTATGATCAAGGACTTAATGACTGCAAGAATGGTATATGTGAATCATACGTGATTGAAAAAAGAATGAGAAATCTGCCTTGTAGGCAATTGATTCGGTCGTTGTAGACGATCGAATGAGTATGCTGACGAAAGACACCCCCTAACAAATCGTATTCTCGTATCAAAGGAATTATAATTGTTCTATATTTGTCAACCCAAAACACAAATTTATATATACTTAACCAAAGTGTAATACGACGTCGTTCCTTCCTCTCAGTAAAATACTGTTCATTATTACTGTTTATTACTCTAATAGTAAAAGTACGTGGTTTAAATATCAAATTTTCATAAGTGACAACGCTTTACATAACCAACCCCTTATTTGTTATTCGATAGTCATATAACCAAAAAGTTAACTCTTGACTTCTTGTTACTCAGTAATAGTCGTAGATATAACAAGTTTTCATCAAGAATGGATAAACTAAAAGAAAACTAAACATTAATATGTAAACTAGCTAGTGGATTCAATCATAAATCGATCCATTGACATGTGAGTATATTCTAACCTTTGACTAAAGAAATATAGAGTGGTGAGTGTTGCCATAATTTATAGGGAAATTGGTCACACAAAAAAACCCTACCCATAGATGCTACTAGTATTTTAGCCATTTGGATTATTAGCCCCTTTATGCTTGTTAACGAATCTCAAAGAGAAAACCATTCAAGTAATTTCGTATTCGTTGTCTTATTTCCTTTACATAACTTGAGGCCAAAAGTTTAATTAATTTTGCTTCGATATCATTCTCTTCCCAAGTAAAACATAGTGTGATGAATTACGTAAGCATGATACATAAGATAATCTCGAAATGAAACATTTATACATAATATAAGTAACGTAATCAATTGAGTTTTACATAACTTTATAAAGAGTATAATACGTAATAGTATATAAGTGTTGACGATTATTAGCCATTACATTGCTTTACGCGATAAATGACAAGTGCAGATTCGTGTGTTTGACTGTTTGTAACTGTGATGTCAAATGAAATTTCAAGTTAAGTACATTTCCTTTTGTCTCATTCTTATATAATCAAAGAAAACAATCATGTTTACGTTGCATGCGAAAAGTTGATAAAGGTTTTCTTGATCAGAGTGATCGTCGTAATTCCTAACAGGTTCTTGATTTTAGAAAAAAACAAATAGTATTATCATTGAGTATTGCATGGTACTTTGCTTTAAATCAAGTAGTGTTCTTATAAACAACTGTATTTCGTTTACTTTACAAAAGGTTTTGGAAGTTGTAGCATGAATGATTATTTGACCAAAACTTTGCGTAATTCCATAAAGAAAATGCCATGCTTGCAAATACTCGAGGGGATTATAAAAATGTACTGCTACTACTAATGTCATTTGGATTTTTTTAATATGTGTTTCAAGATGCATGATAAATAAGGTCTCATGCCTTACGTGTCATTGTGCCACGTAAGGTTTAGTAACTTTCTTATTAAACCCATGTCATTTTAATCACAATTGCTATAACTTTCTTACATCTTTTGTCTACTTATCATTTTATCCACAATAAAAAACTAAATGTCATTTCTTCATTTTAATATCAAAAATGTTAATTTTTCTTAAAAAACATCCTACTAATCTTTTTACGTACAAAATTTTGACAAATGGCGAAACTGACGGTTTGAATTTAAAGAAATAATAAGTGAAAATTTAAAAAAAAATATAGATTTTATAATTGTGTGTAAGTAGATAACTAGGATTATTTTGTAGGAAATTTTAGAATGCTCTTGGAGATTTGTTATATTTTCTTACAAACTCCTCCTACATATAACATATCTTCATACTCATTTAATTGAAACACTTAATAGTGGTTGATAGTTAGAAAGATAATTAATATATCAGAAATGTTAGATGCACACCCATTTTACACATACAAATTCCACACCCATATGTGTCAAACAAATATAGGTAGTGGAAAAAAGAAAGAGAAAACTAATGTGATTGGTTCAAGTTACATGTCACATGTGCATATGAAAGTTTTTATGTGAATTGAGAGTGGATCTAGCATTGCTCTTAGACATATCAACAATTGTATACGATTCTATAAAACTTATGTAACGAAAAACAAATGGGTGTGTCTACTTTGATTAAATTATCAAGTTATCGAATTAAATCTCGTTTGAGGTTTTTGTGAGATCCGGAAAACACAAATTGGTTACATAAACAACACCACTCATGTAAATTCAAATTTTACCACTCATGTAAATTCAGATTCGGCTTACGATCTGCATAACTAATACATGGACAGGATAGTGCTTTTATAATGATCCATAACATTTGACATTATAGTTCTATTTATTATAGTTAGTTGATAGCGTAAGGAGGTTTTAGATCAAATGGTTAAAGCACATATCTCATATTTATGAAAACAAGTATGACAATTTTAATCATCTTTATACATTTAATGTTCATGAATAAAAAGTTTTTATCATAGTCAATTACGTAAGTATGAGTAAAAATCTTGTCATCATACGTGTAATATACATGTATACAATTTTGTCTTTATGAGTTTTCTCTTTAAAGAAACTCATTTAAACCTCACACTCTAACTTATTAGTGAAAGATCAATCAAGTTTAAAAACTAATTATCTTTTATGGACAACATCTTAGCATTCATAGTTTTATGTCATTCATCAGATTCAAGATCTGATAATGCATCTCTATAGTTAGTAGGTTTACCATGATCCTCTAACTCATATTCCTCAACATTGATATAAATCATATCACTCAAGTGCTTGAGATCGCTTGAATCAATCCGGAGTCATTTTTTTAATGGACATGATTCAGCTAGTAGGAAAGCGTCGTGGATTAAATGGGATTGTGTGTTGGCCCCAAAAGAAAAAGGTGGGCTCGGAGTCTCAAGTTTATACGCTTTAAATTGAGCCTTAATATTCAAATGGGTTTGGGAGATCTACCGCTCAAAACTCTTCCTCATTATGGGCAATGAGTTTATGAAGGCTATCCATAAGAAGATGGGATAAATTGGTAAGGACATAAAGCGTGCAATTACAATCTGTTGGTTGAATATAGTGAACTAAATTAATGTCCTACAGAATCCAAGGCATTAATTTCTTGATTTTATGCTCCTTAAGTTGGGCAACGGAAACAACATATCATTCTGGAACGACATCTGGATATGGAGCACACTCTTAAAAACTTGATAATCCTCGAATTTATGCTCTTCTAGAATTCTAAACAGTAGACTGTTTTGTGCGAAGTTAGCTATAACGCGTTAGATGCTTCGTTTCGCGAAAACCAGGGGAGGTATTGAATGTATCCAGTTTAATGAGATTTGGTCCATGATTCTAGGATGTTTCTTTAACCCCGGTTAGCAGACAGATGGATAGGTCTTTGAAGTTCGGAGGGATTTCTCTGTTTGCCTCACTCGTAAAGCAATAGATGGATAAAAGGCTTTCCGGTTTGTCAAGCTCTAAAATAACTCGTTGGATTAAATCTGTCCCATCACGGAAATGTACACGCATAGAAATTTAGTTGTGAACGCCTTACCAAACATGTTTAATATATACCTCGCCGAGGTATTGTGTTAGATTCTAACTTGGCCCAATTTATAATCTACTAGCGTGAAGTCTTCTAGTCATCTCTTCTTCACGTGTATTTGCCAACAGCTTTCCATGTAAGATCTCTCAATGGGTGGGTTACCCCTTTTTTGTCGAATTAATTCCTATGGTGAAATGGCCTCTTGGCTCTGACGTTGCGGCTCACCTCCAAACACAAACTGATTCTTGAAGGCTTTTTTATGTTATTGTGGCACCATTGGTGTCATACCGGAACAAGTTACTTTTTGCTTCTAAATTCCTTTGAAGGCGATGAATTTTGATGACATTGTGTCTTTGGTCGTTTATTGTGTAGGTATCGATGAAAAAGCCTCGTTTTAGAATTGAATACTATTGGCTTAAAAACCCATATCTTGTTTCCTTGTAATTCTAGCTCCTTGCTAGTTTTTTGATCGAATAAATTGCTGTTCCAAAAAAAAACATTGAATGTGAGTTACATCATTCCAAGGTTCAATTTTTACATGTTAATCATCAGTATGACTTTGCTAGTGCGTTTAGAAGGTTTGTGTATTTTGTTATTGAATTTCTTCTATATCTACGGATGCTCCACTTACTTCTTGTAAGAAAAGACTATTCTCCAAATATATAACATTTAGAGTAACAATAAATTGTTCTCATTTTGGACATGCAAAATACATTGACATTTCTTGACTTTATTTTGTTAATAATAAGCTCCAAGACAGAACTTTAATTAAGACTTAATAGGATTCATCCTATCTTAATACTATAATAATGTCTTAATTACCTTCTAGGTTGGAGTCATATAGAGTATATACACGACATACTCAATTTTCTAACCTTGATAGCTTTAGGAGGCCAATCAGTTAAAGTCATCAATAATCAAACAATATTAATAGTATTTAATTTTCCTTGTTGAACATACCATAAAATTATGGTATTCCAAAAGGATCAATATTGTTAGACAATCTCACAATTTACTAGATGAGCTTATACTTTTTGGCTTTACCTATTTTCCAACTAAGTCAAACCAAATGACATAAATAGTATTTCTAAGCCTATTGCATGATTTACTTTATAAGTATTTGATCAAGTCAATGACTTCATGTGTATGTCTGACAAGAAGACATAAACATTTAATTTTTACTATTCGTTGTAAGTCTTTTGATCAAGTCAATGACTTCATGTAGATGTCTCAACAAGAAGACATAACAATATTAAACTAAAGTAAATATAAGCACCGACTCTTGGCCTCAATGGCAATTTCAAGTTAATTACATATTTCATGTTTATAACTTTGCAAGAAAACATAACCATGTAGCTTTTCATTATATCTTTGGCATTTATCCTAGATAGGGCAACATACATTTTATGTGTATAAGTCCTTATAAAATTTTAGTTTTCTTACTTTGTAGTTAAGAAATACCATCAGACATATTGTTTTGTGTTGTACATTATACACAATTAAGATTTCTCCCACTTGTACAAGGCATAACATTATGCATAAAACAAAACTATGTGCGTTTGTTGTATGAACAATATGGCAATGTTATACACAGAATATGAATTAAGTCAAGCTCAAATCATACAAATATAGCTAGTGTATATAGAACTCTTTAGATTAATAAGGAATCATGCATAACTTTCTTATAGATAACATATCAGGAAGCGACATCTCAAAGGCAACAAGTTATCTCATAAAGTAATATATGTTGATTCTTACTAAAAGAAGATATTTCACACTTGGAAAGTAATTTATTATTTTAAGGCAAGCCATAAATAAATTGAGACACCTACCAGGTAAAAAAGCACATAGCTCCTATTGAATTTGACAACTTTGCAAGTATGTCATCTTATTCGTAAAATTGCATTGCTCCCACTAGATCAGACAACATTATGAATGTTCCTTCACTAGTGAAAGTAAGTAGCATTTTATCTTTCCATTTCTTAAACATCTACACGTTATTGCTAATATGAGTCGCATGGACTAGTAAGCAAGTCTTAGATATCTAAGGAAGTATGTTCAAGTTCTATAGATGATGGACTAGTCATCTACGTTATTCATTACTTGAAAAACTGATACGCAATTCCTCCTTGATTGGCCTACTTTATCACAACGGTGTTTAGCGCGTTTATTGGGTTAAAAAAACAACTAGGTAAATAATGATAGTTATTGCCTTCACCACTTTTGCGGTGATATTTCCGTCTTTCGATCAAAACTCATAAAGTATCTTGATTACATCAAGATCTTGTCATTTGGTAGCTATAGAAACTAGTTCTCTAGATATCCAGGTGTCTTTTATAATTCAAGAGATTTCAAAACCGAATAAGGGTATTGAAACTTAATTGAAAATATAAGAAGTGCAAACTACTTAACCATGTAAGTTTGCTATGAGTTCGATTAGAATTAGGATAATTCCATCGTTCCTATCATAGCTTTCTCACAACGAAAAAGGATAAGAATGTGTCTTTCTTTATCGCAAGGAAAAAAGACACAGTTTGTCTTAGACAAGAAAAGAACAAACTATTGTTTACGTTTTACGTTGCATTAATACATTAAAAGAACTTACAGAGTTCATTTTTTGTATTTTCGATAATTATTCCCTTTAAAATTAACTAGTCAACGTCTTAAAATAAAACAATTAATTTTACAAGGGTCTAAGATCAAACTTGAACTTCCATCATGACATCAGTTGATTTGCTAGCAATGGTGAAATCAGGGTAATCAGCTTTAACAACACGAATTTAAGATCAATAATTCATCTCGAGCGTTATCTTATTCTCCGAAAATTTTAGAAAATTATTTATAATGTTATGGTCGATATTATTAAAAATCGTTGTTTTAATTATTTACAAATCGTTCTTAGGATATTTATCCGCTTTAGCGTTTGAGAAATCGATAATTTCATGTTTTAGCCCCGAGAGCTTAATTATTTTGAATTTTGTATTTTTTGACTTTTTTCGAGTTTCTAGCCGAAACCGCGTCAAATTTGTTTTTACTTTTATAACTTATAATGCGTTAATTAACTAATTGGGCGCGAGAATTTATGAATACATGGTTTATAAAATATTAACAAAATTTTACCAAGCCCATCACTTTTATTTATTTTCACTTCTCCTACTATACCCAAAAACAAACACCCCTTAATTGTTTTAGGCTCCAACAAAATTACAAACCAAACACTCCCTTATTATTTTTATAAAAATTGGAAGATAACTAGATATTTACTTCCATATCTAAGCCTTATACCCATAAACCCATATATATACAACTTCTTTTTTATTAAAAACACAAAAAAAGTGTGTCGACTTCTTTTTCCTCCCTCCTCTCTGACCTTCGACGAACAGCAACAAACCCAACACCACCATCATCAAATCTTTACCAAATCATCTCCATTCAATCCCAAACCATCTCAATATTAAACCCCATCATTCCTTTTCACTTAAATTCATCATGCATCAAGAATTATAAAGTTCTTGATTTATTAAAATTTTGATTTTTGGGTTTTGATTCAATTAAAAGCAAGAAGATTATCAAGGGTTTGATTTTGGAAGGTTTGGGTATATTGGAAAGTTCATTTTGGTTCTTGTGTAATCGGCAGCCAACACACACCCCTTTAGGGGTTGTGTTTGATCATTCTACTACTTCTATTTTTGTGTTGTAAGTCATCCTTAAAAACCCTAAGTTATTATCTAATTTTTATGTAGATGCATGTGTTTGATTTTGTTTCCTTGAGGCATGCATGTACTTGATATGTTTTGGCTTTGGTTTAATATTGTTCATGGAGTATATTGGCTGTAGATGATGTTTATAAGGTGTGTTGTGGCATTGCATTTAGCTAAGTAGTCGTTTTGATGAGTTTTGGAATGATTTAGAGTTAGAAATTAATAGCAGTTTTGAATAAGTAGCAAAATGTGGGTCTTTCTAAAACAAATTTGGCCTGGAGCCCGTGATTAAACTACATGGTTGGGTAGATATATGTTTAAGGTAAATGTATCCAATTGGATATAGCCGTAACTCCTCCGGATGAGTGAGTTATGGCAGTTTTACGAAAACTTGTCGAATTAGGACAGTTGTTTGGAAAACAGATTAAACACTATAATTTTTCAATAAATTTCTGCATTTTAAATCTTGGTTCAGTATTAGACATCTTAAAATAACTTCTCCAAGTGGATTCACTTTAAGAGCTATCACTGTTTGGAAAATACGATAAAATTAGTGTTTGGTAGGAAAATTTAGGACTGCTGCAGACCAGCAGTATAAATGGATTAATTTCAGCAAACTTTTGGCCTAAGAAGGTCTAGATTATTTGATGGGGTTGTAGAAATAAGTTCAAGGTACATGTGTCGAATTGGATAGAGCCATATCTCCTCCGAATAAGTGAGATATGACCGATTTACGGAAACTAGTCAGTTCTGAACTACTGTTTGAAAAAGGGATTTAACTCCAGATTTTTGCACTAAAGTGTTGGGTTTTAAAACATGGTTAAACATTAGACATCATAATATTTCATCTCTCTTTGGATTCAACTTCCTTTCTATTATAGAATATGATTTATGGCCAAAACCGTAAGTGTTAGAAATTCAGCGAACTTTCTGTTTTGAGTTATGATTAGTAAAAACTCATTTCCCGTGGTTTGTAAATGGTTTGAGTAAAAGGCTTAAGTTCTGGGAAACTAGGACTTAAGCATATTCCAGGGGTGTAAGCCACCATCATTTATCTTTTTTTTGGTTTTAGAGATATGGTCTTGTAAACTAGATTAAAAATTCTCACATTGTTATACGCCTTTTCATTGAGAAATAAAAGTGCGAGGGCCGCTTGTATTAAGATATGAATCGCTAAGCGAGAGCATTAGTAGAAACTTTAAAGGGATATAGTACTGGTTTTATACCAAGATTGGGATTAAATACACTTTGGTTAAGTTATATGCTGCAATGCATGATATCTCGAAAAACATTATCTCGTTGTTCATTCGATTTTTTTTTTCGTATCGTTCTTCTTTATCATTCTATGCCGCATCGCGTCTTTGTGGTTGTGATTTGAAGCTTCATCGCCTCGTCCAATGATTTCTTCATTTCTGTTTTCATCACTGCCTCGATGAGTTGATAGCCCTACCTTTCTAACTTAATGGTTTTCATAACTTTTTCGGGGTGAGTATACAATGATTCGTTTTACAGTAATCTATTGATTTCTAATACATGAGAGCTACAATGATTGTTTTTACACTAAAGTCTTTGTACAATGCCTACCACATGATTTATAATACATGTTTGATACATGGTTGTTTACTACTGATTTTATTAAAGCTTGATTTGCTTACTACATGATTGAGATACATTGTTTATCGTATTTATGATATTATAAAATTTAAATACCCTCGTGAGTTTTGGACTACATTATTGTTGTTTCTAATGGAAGTACAGTGCCTGGAAGGGCTTATGCCTGCCCGATTATGAAATTATCTGCTTTGAGTCGCTTATTGCCAAGGGTCCCTTATTTATGAACCGTAAATTGCCCGTGTAGGGGGGGATCCTAGAACTTTTTAATTAGATCTTTGGGTTTGAAAACACAGTCGCGTGATCTGTAATCGAATTCTTTCGAGCACCTTTTATAAACGGGGCAATTTTGTATGTGAGAATGTTGTATGAGGCTGATAATACCTAGTAATGGGGCAACTGTATTTGCATTTTGTTATGCACGTTATTGTCAGGTTTCGGTTGTCATGAGCTCATTGCGGTCTGGGTAATGTTGAATTATACACTTTGAAAATCCTGTCGCTGGCTGATCTTAAACCTTGTGGTCCACTATTGAATACTTACTTGATTTATCGAATCACTTTGAAATGTTGTAGCGCTGCTTTTCTTACTGAAATATTTACTTGAATTATTTCAATGCTGTTTTTACTTAAACCTATGAATTTACCAACATTATTGTTGACGTTTTTGCATGCATTTTCTCAGGTTATTATCTTGCTAGCTGAGCAAATGGGTGCCACTTCGAGACGCTGTCGTGTTGGATATCAATAAAACTCAAGGACTCGATTTTCTTCACATTCGATAACTTTTTAATTTCAAATATACAAAATGATTCACATTTATTTATCTTGTAATCTTGTTAAGATATAAATTATTGGAACCTGATTTTACTCTGAGATTTTAATCGAATGTGACATTTTAATAACGTCTCTTTTGAGGTCGTTTTCTGTAACTTGTACTTTATGCTATGAAGTAGCACCCCAAGTGGTATTCCGCTGCGTTGTGATTTTTGGGGGGTGTTACATCAGCGATTGATAATTGCATCATGTGAAACTCCTAGTTCGAATGGGTCCCAAGACACTATTATCCAGAATAATAATGTCAAGATCAAGGAACTATTGTCCAGAATAATAATGTCAAACTGGCATTTTTCGCCCCGTCGTATACCTAGGGTTAAGGATCTCACCTGCTCAACTCGATGTAAGTCGTCCAATTAAGAACTGTGTATAATCGCACTAGGTCTCACACATAGTGGATAAAACACCTTAGGTTGCAATTCACATACGTCTCATGCAGAGTAAAAGGAAATTGCAAGTGTTTTCAAAATTAGATGGCAAAGACTTAAGTTCAAATGGGTATATATAAAATTTTGATAAAACAAGTGTACCATAAAACGTGTACAAGGAAGCATGCATACATCCTCGTACCACAAGTTTAAACATTTCGTCTCGTTATAATAACTATGTATTAAAAAGTTCCTTTTATTATATATACAAGAAGTTATATACTAATAGGGATAATACAATTAGGTTCACAAAATTAAAGTATATGCAAATTTTACTGCGGAAAAAGATTAAAGGTTAATAACCCGAACAAGGTTGAGCAAGACCTTAAGCCTTGTTGCTGGAAATAATCAAAACCTAGACGGACGCCCTCAAGGATTTTTACTCCCAAGTAATTCCATCATTAGTAAAATTGCAACATACGTTAATATTGTTAAAAATGTTGTCGTAAAATATTGGACTTGCATGTTTCGTCGCGGGAGAAAATTATGGTGTAAACCCAAACCTATCGTTTTAAAACATGCAAAACAATAATTTACTTTTATAATAGCTCACTGATCAAGCAGATTATATACGCCAAGCACTATATAATAAGCAAATAATCATGTATTATAAACTACCATCTATGCATTTCGTCGTCGCGGGAGAAATTTATGGTATGTAAGCCCAACCTTATGCATATTACCACAATGCAAGACACTAGCTTGTAATAGATAATTGCACAGTTCATATAAGTAACAACAATATATAAAAGAAAAAGGATTAATACATACGCAGGTTACTAAGGTTTCCACAAATGTTGTCCTAAGTAACCAGGGTTTCATTTTGTGTGTGTGGGTTACTAACGTTTTCATGACCGGTTTATTAGGTTACTCCCAATATTATCACTTACAACACCCGGTTGCAATCCTACGTGGATTTAGTAACTCATTACCAGATCCCCATTACCCTTTCCCCATTTCTATAAACCCTAATCAAACACACACACACAGATCCCCATTTCATGAACAAAATAAAAAATTGACTCTGAGATTAGTGTTCTCATCTTCCCAAGAAGGTATGATCTACTCCTTTTTTATATAAGGTTAAAAAATTAAACTTTTTTATTAAAAAATTAGGGTTTCTTGAAATTAACTCTTTTTTTAATTATATTGTTTCAGATGGCATCTTCGTCATCATCTTCTAGTTATCTGATAAGATTTCATCGTGGAGGTGTATTTGTAAGCGATCCTTTTTCATATGATTATGAAATATTATCTGAGATTCCGAATGTTGAGATGGATGCAATGAACTTTGTTAGTTTTGTGAAGCTTTTAGTTAGTGAGTGTTCTAGTGATATCAAACAATTTTTTTTATCAAGTTCCTAGTTTAAAGTTAAAGTTAGGTTTGAGAACCTTAAAAACTGATAACGACTTAGCCGAATGTGTTGAAGTAGCTGCTAAAAATGATAATGTGGTAGATATATATGTGTCTCACTCTATGTTTTACTTTTGTGATGCCACTTCCAATAGTCGACAACATGTAGACAATGTTGAACAAAATGATGCTAGTGATAGTGATTTAGATGATGATGATTATAATATATATGAGTATGACTGTGAGAGTGAAGAGAGTGACACTGCATCTGTGGATCATCTGATGGGGAAGAGGAAATTTATGATACTAGGACTAGACAACCATACCCAAAACCTAAAAAGATGTTTGATGATAACTTTCTGAGTAAAATATACAATGGATTACCAAGGGATGAGTTTGTTGAAAAAGATGTGTCTGCTGATAAAGATGTTACTGATAAGGACAACATAGGTGATAAGTTCCCAATCCATGATCCTACTGTCAAATGGAAGTTAATGAGACCTGTCTTAGGTGAAAAGTATGAGTCTCCTGATCAACTTAAAAGAGCATTGGCATTTTATGCTTTGGCTAATGGTTACAAGTTATACTATGAAGTAAATAACCCAAGGAGACTTCTGGCTAAATGTTGTAGAGATGCCAAAGATAGGAAATGTCCATTCAGGTTGTGGGCATCTTGGATGCAAAATGAAAGGAGTTTTCAAATTAAGAAATTGAATGATGAGCATTATTGTTCTAGGACTTATGAGTATGGTACCTTAATCATAAGTAATTGGATTGCTAGAAACTTTGCCAACAAGATAATGATGAATCCTTGTATCAAAGTCAAGGAAATAACTGATGCTATCTTAAAGAAATACAAATGCAAGGTTGGTATCAGTCAAGCTAGAAGGGGAAAATGAAAGCTTTAGAACAGTATGAGACTTGTCTAGAGGATCATTATGGAAAGTTCTGGTCATATGCTGCTGAGATACTTAACTCCAATCCTGGTTCAACATGTAAAATGAGTGTGGATTCAATCCTGGTTAAACATGCCTGAAGACATCAGGCTATTGTGTATGGATAGATCACAGAGGATGAGAGAGAAGCATGAAAAGTGGAATGATGATATCTGTCCAAACATAAAGAAGAAGCTTGAGAAGTGCAAAGATGATCACATGTAATATCTTTACTGTCTGTATTAACATTATGGTTATGAAGGGTTCAAGCTTGAGAAGTGCAATCATAAACTTACACTATTTTTGAAATACTTACAGATTTTGGAAAGTCATTGCAAGTGGTCAGACCAGCTTTGAAGTAAGAAATGGTTATGAAGGGTTCAAGGTTAATGAA
>BQNB010168537.1:0-13878 GCA_026074375.1 Tanacetum coccineum
TGCCACTACGATCCGACACCATCCGGTTGGTGCAAAACGGATGCTCTTTCCACAGACTTTGGTCCGAGGATCCAAACCAACATCTTAAGGATTTTCTAAAACTTGTGGACTCAGTCGACCTTGATGTTGCAAATAGGGTGTTGGGACAATTTAGTGCCTAATTGTCCCTTGTACATGATTCGTATGAAAAATATCCTAAGTAGTTAATTAAGTCGCTGAACATATTTATGTTCAGCAAGTCATCCTCAAGTAGTCCTTCAGAGTCTGAAGATATAGACTCGGCACAACCTGAGGCGGTTCTCAGCAAGTGAAGAAAGATCCAGGTTAGGATGACGGAGTTAGTAAGTGTCGACAAATAACTTACTAACTCCCTGAAGACCATCACTACAACCTGAAGATTGACATTGGCGGGAGAGTGGTTTACTTGCACTTTATGTAAGCAAAAGTTTTATCTTTCTCAAATGCATAAAGAAAAAAAGATGGACAAAAGTACAAGCAAATAGTTAAATTAAACTACTTGCTTTTGTACTATGATGTGAAGAGCATATGGGTGCAAAATAGAAAAGGCTGACACATCACATGGGACTTAATGAAGCTTCCAAAAGAAGCGTTATCTTTTCTTTCTTTATATATACCAGGTTGTAATGTAGAGATGGTATCCATTCCTAAATATTACACAAAAATACCTTAGGTCAAAAGGTATTAGTTGATAGGTTTGATCCTCTCCTAGAACTCACTAAGCGAAGATGCTTGTGGTTCATATTAGGAGAGTTTATTTGTCATTCAATCCCGGTTGTTGTTCTGCCAACAACCGGGTATAATTCTTTGATTCATATCAATAAAGAGTTCAACGTTGAAAAGTACAAATTGTGTTATTAGTATCTTAATGGTCTCGTGTTTAATATATGTTATATGTTTACACGATTTTAGGGACCAACAAGTGGTATCAGAGCCTTTGGATTATTCTTATGATCCAAGATCCTTTTGAAAGATTACTAATAGCATTTGAGCTATGTCAAAATTAAGTGTTATAGCTTCAAGAATTGCTGCTGGTGTTGCAATTTTTGTGAGGGAGAAATACACTTATTTTGACTAAAAACCAAAAACAAAACCAAAACACCAAGAGATCACGTACTGAAGAGAATTATCTTCAGTTTCTACACCCTCAGCCACACCAAAAATGACACATCATCCCATCTTATCTTAAAAAATAAGATTAACCAAATCAATAACCCAGATCCAAAACTATCACCTCTATCTTCACAAATAACCATAACAAAAAAAGTCACACAAATCAAAAACCAAAACACTCACGTCAAACAAAATCATTAACCTCATAACAAAAATCAATCCTTCAACAAGATCCCATCAAAATCAATAAATCAAACCCATCCCACAAATCCAAAACCTCTATCACGTTAAAACCACAAACAAAAAATCATAACCAATCCAAACTCAAAATCACATATTCACTCAACAACCAAATCCACTCACAATCATAAAACCTATAGCCCAAAACAAAAATCCCACAAAAACTATCACTCAAATCTGTCGTTATGATAAATAACGACACAAATCACAAAAAAAAAACAACAACCACTCCCAAAAAACATCAATCCATAAACAAGAAAATAACAAATCCATCACAAATAACAAAGACAAAATGCCTAAATACCCAGATGCCAATCGATATACTCAAAAAAATCGATCCACCACAACAACATTTTCCGGCAACAGTCGCCGGTATCCAACAACCTTGGGGCAAAAGCCACTGATGTGGTGGAGGTGTTCATCAATCTACGACAAAGCAAATCGATCTGCTCAAAGAAAAGGGAGAAACAACAATTGGGTTTTTATAGTTGTTGGGGTTATATTTTGTTTAAGGTGTGAGTAGGCCAAAAATGGGTATAGTGTTATTTGCTTCAAACTGATGAAACTGATAAGAATGGAAGTGCTCGGTCTCAGTTTAAAGAAACTAATAAAAAGGTATTTTCAAGTTTTGTTGAAACTGAAGTAATATTGAGTATATGGTTGTTCAGTTTTGTGAAGAAACCAAGGAACTGATGAATGAAGAGTGGATGCTCAGATTTTTGTTTAGTTTTATGCTGCGTTCTTGACTTTCAAGCCTCAAGAAAAGAAAGTAAAAGAAAAAAAAAGGTAAAGAAAAGCAAATTTTTAGAAGTTATAAAAATATTTGTGTTCTTGAGTTGAAGGAAAAGAAAGGAGAAAAGTTTATTAATTACAATTATACCCATGTTGAGAGATTTAAAGTTTAAAAAGCAAGGGCAATTATGTCTTTTGAAAAGTAAAAGATTATTTTCCTTCCATTTCCTCCCATTTTTAAGAGGAAAGTTTTAGCCAAAAATTTCCTTTCATTTTCCTCATCTTCTTTTCTTTTCCTTCTTTAAAAAAACTCAAGAACATAAATTTATGTAAGTTTTCTTTCTCTTCTTTTCTTTTCCATTCAAAATTAAACTCGAGAACACAGTGTTAGAGAGTAACTGAAGAAAAATAGAGCTTCGTAGGTATATAAAAACAAGTGGAACCGACACATTTATGTGTTCAGTGTTTTTTGTATACATGAATTTATAAATCAGTGGGATGGTTTCAGTTATATACACGTGGATCGTGTGGGCCTCATATGGTCTTTAGTGCATGTGTACTTCAGTTTTAACAAAACTAAAATTCAAAGCCAATGGGTCACGATATGAATGTGGGTCATGAACTCAAAAGCTGAAGCAAACTTATACTCCCAACGGGTCTCTCAAACTGAATCCTCCAAAGCTGAACTGAACCCATCAGTTCTGATACATACGCTGAACCCCAGTGCTGAACTGAACCCTTTAGTTTTGAACTTTCAGTTGGTTTGGGTCTCGTTGGGCTTAACAAAAGCGACACATGAAGTTTTATACAGCTTGTTAAAACTAAAATTAAAGCTAAAAGCTTCACACGTATATGTATGGAGGATCACGAACCAAAAAGCTAAACCACAGGTCAGCGAACTCCCAAAGCTGAAGCAGAACTTTTAGTTTTGATATCGGTCGCTGAAGCCAAATTGAACCCCCTTCAGTTTTCATCCTTCAAGCGAATTATATTCTTGGACGCTAAACCAATCACGAATCTAGTCACCAAACTGAACTGAATCTCCAAGAATAGCTGAAGAACCTCAACAACTTTTACAACAAGATATACAATTTTATTTGTTTTTATTTTTGTTGTAACTCAGAGTAGCTAAATGATTTAGCTAACAAGAAAAGGAAAAGAAGAGGTTCATTGAGCAACAAGGACATTAAAGGTTATAATATTTTGTATTAGCTTTATCTTTTGTATCTATAATGTAACAAAAGTTAATAGAAATGGTTATCAGTCATGTTGTTCAATTTATATCAGTTGTGTAAGAAGAAGCCGTTATGCTTACTTACTACGGATTTTTACTTAAGCTATTTGTATATTCAAATAGGGGGAGATTTTTAGGTCAGTCACTGAGCCCTTCAGTCTCTTGGAAGATTTAAACATAAAATCGCCTAAGTGTAAACAAGCTGAACATGGTTCAGCTTGAGGTCAGCATCTTCAGTTCAGTTTAGGTTGTGGAACAGAAACTGACGAAGGCCTTACCAAGAGCTTCACTTTTATAACAAAGTAAGAATCAAGAAGTCTAAACAAGTTGAAGACAAGCATCTTCACTTCAGTTTGGGTTGACAAACAAAAACTGAAGAGAGCCTTAGCAAGAGCTTCACTTCTACAGCAAATCGAGCTTTATGCCATTTATTTTGTTATAATTCAGAGTAAGAAGAAGCCATGTTGCTCACTTACTTCTAATAAAACTTAGGCTATTTTTCTATCTAAATAGGGGGAGATTGTTGGGCCAATTTAGTGCCTAATTATCCCTTGTACAGGATTTGTATGAAAAATATCCTAAGTAGTTAATTAAGTCGCTGAACATACTTATGTTCAGCGAGTCATCCTCAAGTAGTCCTTCAGAGTCTGAAGAAAATAGACTCAACACAACCTTAGGCGGTCCTCAGCAAGTGAAGAAAGGTCCACATCAAGATGATGAAGTTAGTAAGTGTCGACAAATAACTTACTAACTCCCTGAAGACCATCACTACAACCTGAAGATTGGCATTGACGGGAACTTCCTTAAAGCTAAAATCAAAGGAAGACATAAAGTCCAAGAGTGGTTTACTTGCACTTTATGTAAGCAAAAGTTTTATCTTTCCCAAATGCATAAAGAAGAAAAGATGGATAAAAGTTCAAGCAAATAGTTAAATTAAACTACTTGCTTTTGTACTATGATGTGAATAGCATATGGGTGCAAAATGGAAAAGGCTGACACATCACATGGGACTTAATGAAGCTTCCAAAAGAAGCTTTATCTTTTCTTTCTTTATATATACCAGGTTGTAATGTAGAGATGGTATCCATTCCTAAATATTACACAAAAATACCTTAGGCCAAAAGGTATTAGTTGATAGGTTTGTTCCTCTCCTAGAACTCACTAAGTGAATACGCTTGTGGTTCATATTAGGAGAGTTTATTTGTCATTCAAATAACGGTTGTTGTTCCGCCAACAACCTAGTATAATTTTTTGATTCATTTCTAATAAGAACTAAACGTTGAAAAGTACAAATTTTGTTATTAGTATCTTTATCAGGTCTCGTTGTTATATATCAGATGTTAAACGATTATAGGGACCAACACAGGGAAATGACGCGCCTATTTTTATTTCGATTTTCCCTTCACGATCAAGCTAGCAATTGGCTTGAACGTCTTCCAGCAGGATCCATCACTACTTGGGAGGATCTTACTACCCGTTTCCTTGCTCAATTCTTTCCACCGGGAAGGACTGCTAAAATCTAGAATGACATCTTGATGTTCCAACAACATCAGGGTGAATCTCTCTCTGAAGCATGGACTCATTTCAAGGACTTACTCCAAAAAGTCCCTCATCATGGCATCGATCTTTCGCTCCAAGTCTAAATATTTTATTACCATGTCAATCCTGCCATAAGGAGAACCATCGATCAAGTGGCCGGTGGTAAGCTACATCATAAAAACACCAAAGAATCTTGGGCATTATTAGAGGACCTCGCCCTCTATGACAACGAAAGTTGGAATGACCCGAGAGACTTCGCTAAACCGGTCAAGGCAATCTCTTTGCCTCAAGATGTCCCGAGTACATCCGAACGTCGTCTTATTGAGCTCAAAAATCAAGGTCAGCGCTTGATGGAAGCTCATATTGCTCCTAAATCATCCGTTCAAGTAAACAAAATCGCTTCTTCATGCGAGATTTGTAGTGGTCCCCACGACACTCAATATTGCATGGAAAATCCCGAGCAAGCTTTTTTTGAATACGCATCCTCGCGTAAAGACGAAGCGGGAGGCAAGTGATACACTCTTAAACTAGAGCAAAACAATCTTGGTGACTCCTATAATCCGTCATAGAAAAGTCACCCAAACCTTAGGTAGAGACAACCTTAAAATTCTCAAAACAAATTTTCAAACCCACCTAAACGTTTTTAGCCCAACAGTTCATTCTCAAATCTCCCCTTCAACAACAACCCTCAAAATTTTAACAATCAATCAAATCTCGAAGGGTTGGTGTCCAGCTTTATGGCATCTCAAGATGCTAGTTTATCTAAGTTTGAAGCCGATTTCAAATAACAACAAAGCGAGATGACCAATAAAATTGACACATTCTTGAAGGCCATCAATGATCGAATGACGGGAGTACTCCCAAGTGACACGGTTAAGAACCCGAAACCGAATGTTAACTTTACCCCTTCATTTTTGTCTGCTCGTTCTTACTCAATGGAAGACCCCCAATGCTCATCTTAGATCCATAATTCGATCAATGCTATTAAAATGTATTCCAAGCAAACAAATAAATTTCAAAAAGACCAACCTCAAGTTAAAACTTTAACGGTCAATGAAAGTAGGACACCTTTAAGCAAGGGAATTAAAAGCCCATCAAAATTACCCTCTCTAAAATATCAATCTCATTCATCTTTAGGAGAACAAAATAGGAATTCATCTTCTCCCAAACGCGTTCATTTCATCAACACAATCACCGTTTTAAGTAAAGAAGATGAGCCTAGGGAAACAGAGATCGTAAAACCTGACACTAAGGACAACGATCATGACACAATTGTTAAATTTGAGGAGTCAAAAGATGAAAAAGGGAAGAAAAGGCCGACCCCGAATACATCGACACCAACCCACCATCACCACCTGATCTATCAATTTCATTAATCACAGAAAAAGTCTGTAAGCTCAATTCGTTCCTTGAATCATTTAACTTAGTTCCCCCATCATCTAATACACAATTTGTTTGCACAAAAGAGAATGATGGAGACATAATGTTTGTTGAAATAATTAAAAAGTATGATTATTCTAGTGAAGATGAATTAGAAGAGGATGGAAGTGCAGTGACAGAAGAATTAGGAGTAGAGTACTTTGATAGATTTTCAACTAGAAGCGAACTAGCATATCATAAGTAGTTAATGTGCGCCCCGATTCCGTCCTTGATTTTAAGAAACCCGATCATTGTAGAAGGATGTCCTTCATATCTTAAAATTCCATGCAATCTAGGACATGTGCACGTAGAGAAAGCCTACATAGATCTCAATTCCCTTATAAATGTTATGAATCGTATGCAATACAATTGGATTATGAGAAAACAACTTGAACTTGGGGAAGATCCTAAGGGTATTAGAGGAATAAGTAACTTCACAGGGAGAATTAGAGGGATGCATATCCTTGTAGGAAACTTCACTTATGTTTTAGATTTCATGATTGTTGAGGATATAAGTTCAATTATAGACCCTAGGCTGTGGCAAGTAGTACTAGGAAGACCTTTTGTTGAAATATCCAACATGACTTATGATTTAACATTAAGGATAGTGAGGTTTGCAAATGGGACTGATAAGATTGCTTATAGGATGCCCCATAAGAGAGAGCAATTTAATTCGCTGTCGGATTTGAAAAAAGAGCATACAAAATCAGTCTACTTTAGGAACGAAAAGGACAAAAGAGGAGTAGTAGACTACGTGATGAATAAGATATTAGGGTTCTATAAAGAGTGTTTAAATCTTAGACCCGAGTACTTGACTGGACTGAAAGAAGGTGAAGTAAGTGACACAAGAGGAGTCACGTAAGGAGTGTGACTCCGAGTCTAGCTACAAGACTCATTAATAAAGAAAAGCGCTTATTGGGAGGCAACCCAATCCATTTTATTTTCCTGTATTTTAGGAGTGTCATGTGTGTTTTAATTTTTTATCATTTATTTTTATATGTTTGAATTATATGTAATCATGCTTTGTTTTGTCTTTAACCTCGTCTTAATTGCAATCAAAGGTATTTTGCATCAAATAAGTGTAGGGAAAAATATCCGGTTTATAAGAAATGTTTCAAACATATTAATAAATTATTTAGATTAATTCATGTCTTGTGTCATGTTTAGAGTCATATGATTGTGTTAAATTGTTTTTGTGGTTTATGCAATATTTTTCCAGGAAATAACTAATAGAATTTGCGTGTAGAGAATTTTTCAAGAAACGAAAAAAAAATACAGACGCTGGAGATGGTGTCAGGATTTTTCCTGACGGCGTCGCCAGCCCAGCTACAGTAAACTTCGTATTTTTTATTTTAAAAATTAATTTTGTATAATTTCCATAATTTTTAATTTTTCTAAAACTTGCAAAAAAACCACGATCTCATCTAGCACATTCATCTTATCTTTATTGCTTTTATAGTGTCAAAACCCTAATCATATCATTGTATATTAGTATCCCTCTGATTTTACATTAGGTATAGTTGTTTCTAGTCTTTGATTTGTAGGTTATATTTGATGAGAAGAAGCTTTGGAGTTCTTAGGGGTTTCATATGGACAATTCTTGGATGACAATTTAGACAGCTTATCATTTGTTTCTTCTCTATTATTGAGTAAAACCAGGGGAGTACTAGTTTCTTTTCCTTTTTTCTTTTCCTTTTATCCGCTTATTTAGGTACTTTTTGAACATTACGGATAATGTTCAATTTAAGTGTAGGGGGAAATTATCCTTAGAAACTATTCCTTCAATTGCAATTTGCTTTGTCCTTAAAATGATGTGTAATATACTGAAACATAGCGTAGAAGGTAATTTTGACCCAAATTTAAATTTTTTTATGGCACACATCGATGTAATCTAAGTTTATTAGCGTCTCATGGATAAAATTATATGATTAGCACAAAGACCCTACTACTCAAAAAAATTCCACCCCAAAAATGTAAGGTTCGCCCCTAGATCTTTACAATTCGGGTATACATCTTTGATACCTAAGATAGTTTTGCCTTTAGCTTGCTCGAGTTAAGGAATAAGCAATCATGTATATCGCGTTCATGGATTTGTTCGTGCTTATGTGGTTTTGTCGCTTTTTCTAGATCATTGGTATCGTTTTAAGACTATATGAGAGTGTACCGGTAGTATATTAAATTCTAGAACTTGTTTTTGTGATGTATCCCGAGACCGCAAGTGAGGTCACATTCGTGTGATTAGGATTTGCTAAATGATAAGAGGCACTAGGATAAACCCTGTTTTAAACCTGTATTTGTTATCATGGTCACTCCGATCATATAACTATCCCCACACCCTTGCTTCACACTCATTTTTAGTGCAAGATACCCCTAGTACACCCCTCCAAGCCTATCATTTTCGCGGTTCTCATGATTTTTTGGTGGATTCCAGATTATTAATGAAGAGCATTGTTTACACCCTAACCCAAATGTTACACCTAAATCGCCTTATCCTTCCTTATATGTACTCGTTTTTAGTACATTATTGTAAAACCCAGTTAATTAATTGCTTGAGTACGTGGTTGCTAAGTCGAGACTTTTATTAGTGTATACAGTTTTGGGACAATTGAGATTCATGGTAGTTTTTATTTTATGGAGAATTAGGGAAGAAAGTCAAATTATTCCTCCCATACGTGCTTAATACACTCCATGTTATTTTGATCCTTCAATTCAGGTCATTAGTTAGTTTATATTTATGAGTTCTAAAACTCAAGTGTAGGGGTACGTTTATAAACCCCAACTCATGTATTGTTATGTTTCAGCAGATCGCAGGGCAAAAGTGTACAAAAAAAATAGAAAAAAAGTGAAAAGAAAAAAAGAGAAAAAGAAAGAAAAAAAATGTACGAGCTGCCATCTTGCTTATGTTTATGTTTATGTCAGAAAGAGACAGAAAAGAAAAAGAAAAAGTTTGATGTAGAGTTTGTATATCTTAGTCCTAGTGTGGTCGAGTCTTGGCTTAGCAACGCCTTCGTATGTATTCTTGTATATTAATAAACTAACCACCACCCCAAATCCACCCAAATATATCCCATCCATTTTTGTTTTTATTTAACTTACACCCGAACATCACAACCCTTTAAAGACCTCTTTGATAGTAATTCCTAGGTGCTTACGCCATAGCGGTGGAGGTTTGATCCTTATCAAGATTATGGTAATTATTATGCTATGACAGGTAATGAGTGTTAATTTTCCGTTTACCATATTGTTATATATCATTATACACCCGAGTGAAAGAGAAAATCCAAACACTTATTGTGAGGTGCTAGTGTATAACTTCCGTGCTTTTAATTATGAGATCTAATTGGTTGTGTCATAAATTATCTTTGAAAAATAAGTTAAATGCCCCCGATATTGCTATTGTCTAGGTAGGAAAGCCTATTTGCTTGAGGACAAGCAAATCCAAAGTGTAGGGGTATTTGATGAGGTGTCATTTATACACTTTTTCGGGGTCATTTAACCCCTTAAAACATGAAAATATGCCCAAAATACATGCTTAATCATTTCTTTTCGTGTTTTTAGCATTTGGGAATCTTTTGGAGGATATACACGTGACTTGGACTCAATTTGGGAAGAAACGGGACAAGATTGCAGCTTTACACGAAGTGGCTTCAAAGAATTGCATACAATGTCTGGAGACGGCATCGCAATTCCTAGCGACGCCGTCAGAACCGATAAGGGACGGCGTCAAGAAATTTTATGGCATCAGAACGTAACCGTCTCAATAAAACCCTACAAGATTCGGCGAAGCGACGGCGTCAGGATTCTTGCGACGCCGTCGCGATCTATTTCCTATATATACAAATTCGTTTTTAGGGTTTTAGGTGTGAAATTTTTGGGAGACGAACTTTATAGTTAGGGTTCAAGTTGTAGCAGCTTTTAGGTCATTTTATGGGTTCTCAAAACCCTTTGTAACCTCCTATTACTCATGTTTTAATCAAGTGAAGTCCTCTATCTTTTATTCATTTAATATGTCTATGCGTTGTTTGATTAATTATTGTACTTCGCTTATTCTTAACATGTTAGGCTAGATCTATTAGTATTTACTTATGATTGCATGAAACTTAGTTTGTAGATCCTTTTAATATTGCTTCTTGTGATGGATGTGCGCGTTAGGCTTTAGAAAACCAGCTATAAAATATTACATTAGCATACACGTCTAGGGAACGCGATTGTGTTGAAAAGATTACATCGGTAACAGTCTTCATACTACCTTATCCATCTATGGTTGATCACCTCTTAAATATTTTAATGCATGTAATGTACTCTTAGGGGCCTTGTAATAGTCTTCATACTATCTTACTTGTGTGTTGCCTTAACGGAATATTACATAGACGGCGGGTTCGTGTACTTTGTTCATAACTTAGGAAATATTTACACAGATCATCACAAGTGTGACAAAGCAATGGGATTAGGAGAAGCAAACTAAGGAGTAATGCATGATTAAGTAAATATGTTTGTTTACCATACGAGTTTTCACCAAAGTAGTTTAGTTTAATATTATTTTAATTACTTTAAAACCAAACCACCTTTTAAACCCCGAGACTTTACCTACTTTCTATAAAATATAAAAAGACAAAAATAATCTTTTTTCAACCCCTTAGATCTTAGTTAGGTTTAGTTTGAACCTTCACACGCTATTCCCCTAAAGAAAAATAACAACCCCTGAGTCTTACTTATACTACACTACAACGGTTAGGTACGCTTCTTAGGGAGTTGTAAAACTATTTGTGAGTCGCAAACGACCCGCATCAGGTGCCCACCAAGTGTTTATATTCAATAAATTGATGCTCTTTTTCCAGTTTTTGATCTTTGAGGTATGAATTCAATCTTTAATATTCAATTTATTAGGTTATTGTATTTTATTGATGCTTAGTTTGGTTTAATTATGCTTTTACTGATTTCAATTTGAATAACTGATTTCTTTTCTCGCTTATTCTGTAATTCTATTGTACATAATTTGTGTTGATCGAAGTATGTTTAATTGTGTAATATAATAAAAACCGTTGCTTTTATTAGTTCAATGTATAATGATAAGTGCTTAATTACACATATCTTTTACCTCTAAAAACGAGCTTAAATGACCAAAAACAGACAAAAAACTGCCAAATATATGTTTGTTTTGCATTTGTATTGTGCAGGAAGTGGATATCATCAAAAAGACAGAAAACCAAGCCAAAATGACAAAACTGAGCATGGAATGGAAAAGACTGTGCAAAATCAAGGCCAAAGTCCAAAAATGACAAAGTCAGAGTCAATACTGAAGAATCAGCAGTCAAACCTGAGCATGGAATAGAAAAGACTGTGAAGACCAAATGGGCCCTCAATCAATTACAACAGCCCATTTGTGTGCATTTGACAAAGACTGTGAAGACTTTGAAGGCCCAATCCTAGCCCAGTTACAGCCAATCTCAGCCATTGTACACACAAAACCCACTTCATAACCTTATTGGGCTTGAAAAAGCCCAATAACCAAACCTGTACCTTATTGGGCCCAAACCCAAACCCAGTGGGCCCAATACAAGCCCAAGCCCAACAAAAGCCCATTAATCCTTTTTACAAAACTTTAGGGACTAAAGTTGTCATTTTTAAAAGTTTTTTATAAAAGAAAAATGGTAAAATAAAGGGAAGGACTAAAACTGCCAAATGGCATTTCGTCTTACGGTTTTCATAATTGTTGATTTTTACAAAGATACAAGTGTACTAGTGTTCTTAAGTATCATATCTAAGGTATTTGAAAGTGTATTGGAAGCTTGGGTAATAATCTAGCAAGGGTTTAATCAAGAAAAAAGTTAGGGTTTTCAATCTAAGGTTTCGAATTTGTGTTTGACATCCAGGGTTTGATTTCATGTTCTTCATCATCCTACACTCATCTAAGGTCTAATTAAACCCTAAACTCTCTAATTCTTCATTTATATATTTTATATACTTGTTATTATGTTAATGCGAAAAAGTTTCAAAGATAATCATAAAACAACGATGTTTTCATCATGTATCAAAATAATTTTATCATATCGCATCAAATGTTTAAAGAAATTAAACTCTTCGTAAGAAGCGAATATCAAGATATATAATTGTACACCATAGAACGGATGTCATATGTATATGTATATACATATATAATCATTATTTATACCAATTGTCATCCACTTGTTACGCACCTAATATGCAATCAAAACACCACATAAGGCTTCTAAGGATTGGGAACAACACGCGCGCGGATATCGGACATCGGTGAAAGACTCGTGAAACTTTTTCAAAAACAGTTGTAGTCTAAGTTTTGTAAAATGACTTAGTTCACTATAACTCGTGCTCGGATACCACTCTGTAACACCCCCAAACTACGATACGCAGCGGAATACAACATTTGAGGTACTACTTCATAATACATGCACACGAGTCCCGGTAAATGTTCAAAGATACGTTTATAAAACACAATTTCATTTATTAGAAAGATCAGAGTTACATAGGTCTCATTACCAACGTAGAAATTTATTTCTAAAAGTCACAACACGACTTAATTTCTAAAACATTTATTTAGTTTATGACACTACTTCACCGAGGCACCGTCCTTGATATATGCATTCTGTCCCATCCAAGCCATCAACAATACCTAACCTGAGATACATGCTTAAAAACGTTAACAAAACGTTGAGTGAATTCATAGAGTTTACAAATAACAGTTAGAACACATATTTGGTTCAACAAAACATATAACATTGCTCGTAAGACAAGTTATAAAAATATTGATTTTCAACTAAATGAGCCCATGTACCGATACTTAACACATTAATCCCGAAGGACGAAATAATGTCCGAGAAGTATGCCCCTTCCCCCATTACTAACTAAAAAATGTCCGTTCAGGGTGCTCACTAACGGATTCAAACCCTGGACAGAGTTGTCAAACCCAATAGATCTATTTAATGCATTAGCGTTCACCATTAACAAGGCAATTAATGGTCACACAGTAAAAGACATATACTCAATAGTGAATAGAATCATATTTATCATCAAAACATATTGCGTTCATATTTTCACAAATCAGCAAGTATCCCCCTCGCAGGTTAAAAAACATTTAAAACACTTAAAAAGCGAGGCTATGAACTCACCTTGATCGAAGCCGAAGATCAAGAAGTCGAAACAATCCACGAAAAATTAACGAACACGATCACGACCTATAACTTATGTCGCTCGATTACTATGCCGAAAAGTATAATCAACGTTGCGTACATCGTATCAACAAAATCACACACACACACACACACACACACACACACACATATATATATATATATATATATATATATAGACACACACATATATATTCATATATGTGATGAGAAATCCACTTGCGCCTTAAATCCTAAAACCCCACAATATTAGGTTACGATCGTTATTTTATTTATATCATACATCGCTTAATCAAATACTTTCTATTTTAAGAAACTTTCTATTTTTGGAATGTTGTTATTTTCGGAAAGTTACCATATTTAGTAAGTCTCGTTATCAAAGTGTATTTATGATAATATTTAGTCATCTCGTCGAAC